>JASDQU010292339.1:0-14349 GCA_032191745.1 Picea mariana
TTCATTGTGGTGATGAATTGTTGATGATATATTGCTGATATATGTTGCTGATATGTGCTCACATCTAACTGGTTATAAATTACAACAATGGGTAATGAATAAATGTTGAATGCTAATTGATGAGTTTTTGCCTAAGAGGGCAGTTTTGGGAAAAAGAACCCCACACTCATTCACCCCCCCTCTAAGTGTGGTAGGTGTGTCCAACAAATATTTTTAGCAGGCATTGAATCAATGGGGATTCAATTCTTTAATGTTAGAAACCTTTGATTAAAGTCTTTTATTTTTTCCTTGGGGTTCATCTTTAAACTGGAGAGTTCCATGACTAAGACTTCGGGACATTTTTCGTCTCTGAATTTCTCAAGGAAACAAGATTCAAATCTATCCCAAGATACAATGGTGTGGGGTTGTTGGGAAAAATACCAAGTAGAGGCATTGCCTTCAAATGTGTACGGAAAAATTCTACATACTACATCTTCGTGTTCTACGCTTCGGAGTCTAATGGATAGCATGCTTTTTTTTATGTGATCCTCGGCGATTTGTTTAGAATCTGGATCGAATTTAGGGAGCCATTTCTCTAGATGTTTAGGCAAAGGATGCTGGGGTCCAGGTATGGCCACAGCATCTTGATCGAGCTAAGGTCTGGCGGGATTGGTTGGATTTTCCATGGGCATGGGTGGTGTCAAAGGCTGAGATGAAGAACTGCCTTCATCCGATGACTCTTCTCCCGAAGAGGAGGGAGATGAAGGCAGTGGTGAAGGTGGGATACCAGATCCTCCGGCTATAAGAGTGGGGATGTGACCTGGATCTATGGGATTTAGGAGAAGACCATTGCCTTCAAGTTGCTCTCTAATATCAGAGAAATCTAGCGGTTGATTCAGTGGTCAACCTGGTTGTCTGATACGGGCCAAAGCACCATGTGTCCTTAGAAGTGATTGAAAAACAATTTCTTGTACATCGGACCCTGGAGGGTTTGGTGTTACTGGCTCAATGGTAATATGTGGATTTTCATTTGAGGTGGTTGTTGTTTGAGAAGTAACGTTGTCGTCAGAATGACTTCTCATTACTATAGGGGAGCGGGTGTGGGGGGGAGGAGTCTTCTGACCTCCATGTGCCATCAATCATGTTCAGGCCCTCCTTCTAGTGCCATTTGTTGATGGGAAAAAAGAAATAAAAGAGATAACTATTAAATAACCACTCAATATATATACATGTACATATAACTATTGTAGATAATATTTACAAAATAGGTCTTTCTATCTTATTTATGTGCATGACATACAAGTTGTGGGTTTTAATCTAAACTCATGAAAATCCATGTAAAGATGGTTGCTTTAACGAAAGAAGATAAAGAAAGCACATAAGCTATTTTTTGTTTTTTCTTTATTAATCTAAGATTAAATAGAAAAATATTCTATGAAACAGGAGTATGTGGACGGTCAAAGACAGAACATATATTAGAGTTTCAAAGACAAACAAATGAAAAAAAGAAAAGAACTAACCTATTAATGAATTAATCGGCATGCATACAATGTCTGTATAATAGAGAATATTCAGCCACCTTGTCCAGGGGTAAACCTGCAATGAACCTTAAGATTGTTCCGAATAAATGCGAAACAATGTGTTGGAAACTGAGTTTCAATAACAGAATGTATAATACAAATAGTCATGGTGATCTTATGATTTACAAGCAATTACAATGAGATAAATCTTATTGTAAGAAATTTGCATTTAAACGTTCAACAGAAAATTAAAGATAAACCTCATCATTTGAGTTGAATAGATGATCACCCTCTATAATATCTGAAGCATCACATATGGACAACTTTATAAATGAATTATCCCAACTCATAATAAAGCATGAAGACAAAAGCTATCAACACCTATTATCATATCAAGATAAATAGAACTTAAACTAAGACACCATACACAAGAAGCTAAAGCTATAATATGTATTTCTGTTCCATTCAAGTCTCTGAATTAATTTTCCATACTTCAGCCCCAAGCCAAGATGTTTTGATTACAAAAATACGAGTTTATATAGGGTTCAGAAAAGCTAACTGTCTTATCTTATAATATTAAATCTTTACAATCATCTACTGATTACAAAAATAGGGGGAATATAACCACCCCAGATCACATTAAATCTCTAAGCCATAGACATTAAATTAAAAAGAGTTTGTTCCTATTTACACAAAAATGAGCCATGGATATGGATAATAAGCTCAAAAAAGCTCCAGATCATTTAGTCACCATAAACTCCCAAATATCCTGAAAGAAAAATATGAAATAAAGAAATTCAGATATACATTTAACCAATATTTTCAAAATTTCGAATAAGAATAGACTAGCTACAAAATCTGTTGATTTTGTAGCTAGCCTTATTTTAGCAACAAAATCTAATTTATTCTATGAACAAGAATGTATCACTATTTTAAGACAAAAACAAATATTTACCTTTAACTAGAAAATCAAATCGATTCATGTGATCTCAGAATTGATCACTGTTGTGACACTTTCGACATTTTTTACTATGATGTTCCCTATTGTTTTCGGGCATTTTCCTTGTCTCTAAGAAATGGAAGTGAGCCTACAATTTTCATCTGTTAGGGGGTCGACCAGATCGGTAAGGGTTTTGATCTGTGATTGTAAAATGGGTATGTCTGTGTAATACTTGTCAATCCAGAACATACAAGTTTCACATTGTGAACATGTGACGGTCGTTTGAGAATACTCGCAGCTGTGTGCCGGACTGTGTTCAATGTTGCCTTTAGGTTTGTTATCAAACTTGATACCTGGAAATCCTTGACTGTGTTTCAAGCAGGGTGGAAAATTATCCATGAAATTGTACGCCTGGTCGGGATCTACTTCGAAGGAAGGAGGGTCTTCTTCGGCCAAGAATCTGTCGATCTCCAAGTTTGAGCTTTCATGGATCTCGATCATTTTGATCGAGCTCACATGAGCGTTTGATTTATTTCGTAGTTTCCTTGAAATCAACCTACCTTCCCTTTTATTTTTAAAACCTAAATTGATATCACCTTTAGATAGCTTGCCCACAGTTTTGTTTGTATTCTTAGCAGAGGAGTTAGGACATATGTGTTGTTCATGGCTCTACTCAACAACTTTTGGGTCAGGTATGGTCTTACTGAGGGTGGCCCTAACATAGGCCTGTGTGGATGAAGGGACTATGGTTTCCTTTATCACAGGTTTGTCAACCTCTACAGCATCAGAGTTAACGAAGCCATTTCGGGCTAGGAAGGCATTTCAGTCATCATTTTGTAACTTCAATTGATGTACCAATAGTATCTTTATTAAGCCGTGGTGAAACAAGCTTGAATCCAATTGTTGTCTTTTATACCTCTTTGCCATTTTATACAAGCTTCTCCACAGGTAATAGGGAATATTTAATTGAAACCCAATGAAATTCATAAGAAAACGTATATGATATAGAAAAAAAAAAAAAAATGGCCTTCACACGTCATGAATTATTTCAAGACTGCTAGCAAGCTATGCCACTGAGTTTTCAACATGGACACGAGCATACCTTTGTGGCAGCAATTGATTTTTTGAGACATGAAGAAAAGGCTCCATGGAACCTCCTCGACCTTGGCATTTTTGAACCACTTCTACCCGGTCAAAGGAAGACCTTTTGCTTGTCCTAAAAACTCCTATGTAACTCGACCTGAATGTCTCCTACCTTGGCTCGGCATCCGTCAAAAGAAAGGGAAAATTCCTTAGCGGTTCGCAAGTTGAATCCATGGAATTTCTTAATAAAAACAAGCCATCCTTGACCCAAGAGATCCTCCATTGCATCATCACACAGAAGCAAGGTCTGAGATCCATTGGGTTCAATCTTGACAAACAAGGCCATGGGAATACAAAAGGCAGACAATAAAATACAGTGAGTAGGGAGGGTTTCTAGGAGAAGACCAGAACGACATTTCAGAACCAAAACTCAACAATACCCTAGCACATATGAACATAGGTTCTTCAATACCAAATGAAAGGCGTTACGTGAAATGAATGCTGGGAGTACATGTGAAAATTGAGATTTAGCTCGAGGTGATGGGCTCATCATTTTCGCACTGCCACCTCCCACAAGGTACAGGCCACGACCAAGTTCATTAATTTTTATGATTGCCCAACAAGGTGGGTTTGGTTCCTAAAGTTTAGGAGAGGAAAAAATTATAAACCAAAATGTAGTGACAAGGATACGCATGACAAAAAGCCACAAAAAATATATCAAAGTTTAAATTAAATGGACCCTTGGTGAATCACATAACAATCCATAAGCATACTTCACATTTGAGGAGTCAATAAAGAAGATGAGATTGATAGAAAGAAACAAAATCTTTATTAACAAAAACTGTGGATCCATCTACCTTTCATAAACTTTGAATAAAGCGTTAATCTAATCATAGGTTTTGATGCTTCGTTTTCATGCTTTTAGTCATGAATGAAGCATGAAAATGAAAACACTAGGAACAACCGAAAGATCACAATCATAGTTTCAAAAACTACTTGTGAAGAACAATAGTCGTATGACCCCAGGTAGGAAACTACTTAAATTATTATTTGATGCTTTAAAAAGTTGAAAATATGTAGGGCTGCCAACAAGACCCAAATGAAGACTTCATTATATGAACAGATGCTTGTAATGAAGGACTTGGTGGAGTCCTCAGTCAAAATGGGTTTGTTATATGTTATCAATCAAGGAAGCTGAAGGAGCATGAAAGAAACTATGCCACTCATGATTTGGAGTTGGTAGTCATAGTGAATGCCTTGAGGAAATGGAGACACTACCTCATGGGAAAGAGGTTTGAGCTAAGAACAGACCACAATGGTCTGAAATATTTATTTGATCAGCCAAATCTAAATGTTAGGCAAAGCATATGGTTAGAGTTTCTAAGCAAATATGACTTTGATATAAGGCATATCAAAGGGAAAGAGAATAAAGTGGTTGATGCACTTAGTAGGAGGGTGCATGAACTACATGCTACAACCATTAGCATGTATCAGACTGATATTAAAAGAAAAATTCTGGAGGCTGCAAATGCAGATCTATGATACAGAGAATTGGTAGCTAAGCTACAACAGGGTAAGATGCCACAAAATGTGGATAATCATATTTGGGAATAGATGGAATACTGTTGTACATGAACATAATTTTTGTTCCAAATGTCTAGGACTTGAAATGTATGATTTTGCATGAAATGCATAATGTTCCTTACGCAGGGCACCCTAGATATCAAACAACCATGGTAGTGATCAAGAGACATTAATTTTGGCCAGGTATGAAGAGAGAGATCATTGAATACATCACTAGATATATGGAATGCCAGAAAGTTAAAGTTGAGCATAGGCATCCAGCAGGGTTGTTGCAACCTTTACCCATTCCTGAATGGAAGTGGTAAGTGGTGATAATGGATTTTATTACGGGATTGCCTAGAATAGGCAAGCTGCATGATTCGATCATGGCGGTGGTGGAAAAGCTTATGAAAGCTTCCCATTTTCACTGAAAACTACTAGCATATGTTGTTGACATTTTCATGAAGGAAGTGGCACGATTGCACAGAATTCCTAAAACAATTGTGTCTGACAGAGACCCGAAATTCACCTCGAATTTCTGGAAAGGATTGTTCAAAGGATTCGAAACGAATCTGAACTTTAGTACATCTTATCATCCTGAGTCTGATGGACATACAGAGAGGGTGAATATAGTGATAGAAGACATATTTAGAATGTATGTCGTGGACAAACCATTGAAATGGGAAGACTACCTACACTTGGTAGAATTCACTTACAACAATGGGTATCAGGCATCATTGAAGATGATCCCATTTGAAGCACTTTATGGCATAAAGTGAAATACTCTAGTAAGCTAGGATAATCCAGTTGATAAGACAATAGTTGGGCCAGAGTTGCTCAAGGAGATAGAGGACCAAATGATAAAAATTAAGAAGAATTTAAAAGCTTCCCAAGACAGGCAGAAATGTTATGCTGATAAGAACAGAACCCTCAGAGAGTTCAAAGTGGGTGATCATGTTTTCTTGAAAGTGAAAGCTAACAGGAGTTCCTTGAAGCAGAGAAGTTGTGTTAGGTTGGCAACTAGATTTTGTCAGCCATTCAAAATCCTAGAGAGGATTGGTCCAATTTCTTATATGATTTCATTGCATGTATCTATGTCTATTCATAATGTCTTGCATGTATCATTGCTAAAGAAATATATACCTGATGGAAATCATGTTATTGATTGGAATGTGATTCAGGTGGAGAAAGAAGGCACTTTTCAAGTGAATCCAGTGCACATTTTGGACAGGAAAGTAAAGAAGCTCCAGAATCGAGCTATAGGTCTTGTAAAGGTCCAATGGACCTGGTATAGTCGTGAGGACGCTACTTGGGAGCATGAGGATGCAATGCGAATAGAATACTCGCATCTTTTTGAGTATTTTTGAAAATTTTGTTGTATATGGGTATATGATGCACTGAGAACAGTGCATAAATAAAGGCAGGGGATTGTAATATCCCTCAGCTAAACCCAATTGTAAATCTAATGTAAGTGTACTTAAGCTGGTGAGTTGTTTTGACATCATTTTGTAATGCACCTTCCATGGCATAGTGCACGCATGAACTGCACAGTAAAATGATGTAGTGTGCACATTTCTGGATATTGCACACAATAAATAAAGTGTGCACAATATGGAGGTCATAGATCCTTGTGTATATGCTATGTGTTATAGGCTGGTGAGCTAGTTATTATAAGTTGAGATGCTTATGTTTTGGAATTAGGCTAGAGCGCCTAGATTTTAAAGGCTAGTGCACCTATTTTGTACATGTCTCATGATTAATATAAAATACATCATTGTGCGCAGAACGACCACGATAAAAGAGATGGGAGACTGAAATTCACTAGTTAGGGAAAGGGAGAGCCAAAATTTAAGGGAAAGGGATAAGCTAGAGAGCATAAGACAAAAATGAATATTCTATTAAAATTTCTTTAAAACATAAAGCATGGATAATTATTTTATCCTAAGTTCTAAAGTTAGGGACAAGTGGACCAAAGTAGCTTCCAACATGACAAGTGTCAATTTGGGGACATGCAATCATATCATGGGGACTTATCTCATTTGGTCACTTTTTCATGAGTATTCTTACCAGCAATTGGACCATCATTTTCACCATCACTTTCACAATCAATTTCACGGTGATTCCTTCCATCACTCAGTTATCCATTCAATGATTCCATGACCATTTCACTCACGCAGTCTGTTATTCTTCAGACATTCATTTCACTGTATCTGATCCTGTTTCCATAACCTTTTCCGGTTGGTGTACCTGGTTATCTTGGAGCAGGATTGAAGAAGCGGGTTGTCAGGCCCATGGTAAATTGAAGAGGTGGGTTGTCAATCCCGTGAGAATTATTGGGGATTGATTCTTGAAGGTGCTAAACTGCAGCTACAGTGCTCTGAGACTTCCTATCTGGCCTTTTGTTGAAGCCCTGGAAGGGAAGTGGGGCAGCCGAGGGACTTTTGAGCAGAGAAGGGGCACAGTTCCTTGGGTGGGACAAACATGTGGGGAATGAGAGGTTGTAGTTTGTTAGTTGAGTGAGCACCTGAGATGGAGACTTTCCTGTTGTCTATGAACCTTAGCCTGGTTAGGAACCCCTTTACCCCAATGGAGTTCAATCCCATCTCGGGGGTGACTCATTGTTGAGAGTGATGAACAGTGTAGTCTAAGGATGGGAGGTTCATGGACAGTCTTTACTCAATTGGTGACAATCTTTCCAATGTAAGTACCAATCGTATGATGAAATTATAGGTTGCATTGTTATTTATGTGCTTATGTTACGGTTTATCATATATGTGATTATCATTGTCTGTATGTTTATGGGTATTTCCCTATATATGTTGCATATATGTGTTTACTATTATTTCAGTATGAAATCATATATTTATAGAATGTAATTGTTTGTTTACGTTTATATGTAAAGATTTCGTAAGAGTGTTGTATGTATATGTTTAAGTTGCATGCAGTTTGAAGAGAAAATTTATGTGGCATAGCTTAGTTGAATACTAGGTATGTTATTATATGTTCCACAGTAAGAGAATGAAAGTGTTCCCTATAGTAGCATGGCCCGGCCTGTTTAAGGATGGGGATGTTACCAACTGGTATCAGAGCATGAGAGATTGCTCTGGAGTGGAATTCTCCGGCCTGTGGGTGGATGGCGGAATGTTACACCTTTATTTCATTCCAAATCACCAAAGAGTCATTTTCTTTACAAAATCTCATACAGAAATCTTGGACAAAAGTCAAACTTATACATCCCTAATGGAACATAGAAAAGGACCTCTAACAGAAAACCAAAACTAAACTCTGAAATTTGGGTCATCTTGCCACATATTGCTTCCCACTTGACTCTTCACAATAGCCTTTATCAGTCATGAAAATTAATTCACAAATAGACAAGTCTATTCAGACTATAAAATATAGATCAATACCTCTAAAAAACAAGTGTCTGAATGATTTGATTCACCCCTGAATATTGTTGTCTACAATAAGACCCTGCTATCACAAAAGAGAATTAGGCTTTGATGAATATATGAATGAATGAAAACTAAACTATCTCAACACAAACTCAAAGAGCAAACCATAGCATGTTTCTGCTTCTATTCTCCACTTGTTCCTCCCTTTCCTTTTTCTTTTAACTAATTAGAATTGGTTGAAGAAGTTGAACCGATTCATTAGTTAAGTTAATTAAAAGACTTAACTAAATTTAGTTAGGGGGAAGAGTAATAATTATAATAAGAGTCATTAATAATAATAATAACTAGTAGGTGGGACCCCTTGTGACTCCCTTTAGTTCATAACAATCGTAATAATCACAGCATAACCATTAGTTAAGAAAAAAATACCTCCTTGTGTCTCCCATCAACATATTCACTTTTGGTAATTTAAGCTCATGAAATTTGAAATTATTTCAAAAGTAATACTCATATATCCAAAATAAACATGCTTTCCAAAGATCCCTGAAGTCAACTGTCATAAAACAATAAATAAAATAAAACTCAAAGTCAAATTTTCTCTTGATGGTGTTATTATCCTTTAGTCCTTATTTTTTACAGAGGCATGATAGGCCTATGTTTTTATCCTTTTACTTGAATGGTGCATCCCTGCATGCATGATTCATTAGCAAATGATCTTTTAATTAACCATTCATGACAACTCTTTTAAAATACGAAATGGATTTTGGCTCAAAAATATAATAGACTCATGCAATCCAATCCATACAAATTGTTTTATTGTCAATCAATGACCAGAGGGGTGGAAAAGGGTTATGGGATAGATGAAGGGGTTGTATTGAGAGAAAATGTGTTATGATGAGGGGGAAAAAAAATCATGGTCACTACTCAATGACAACAACAATCAACTGTAAAGAAACCAATAAAACCTCACTACAATCCACACAAGACATTTCCACTTCCATCTACTTTAACACATAAATTCTCTTGACTGTAATCAATCTTAGAACAGGGAGTGAAAAACTGAAAATGGGAAGGTGATGGGATTTGTAATTAGCGGAAAATGAAATCATGGAAGGGAATAAAGATGATTACTTTTCATGAAATTAACTAAGTGGCACACAAAACATTCTGCGAAAAGAGATGTATCAACCATCAATCTCTTTGACCAAATAACAATTTATGTGCAGTTAACTAGTTCTCTGTTCATAATCAAATATCCAACATAGTGTCGCCACATGACAACATGTATTCCACACAATTTGTGAGGGGTTTTTCTCCTGTCATTTACATTCTTTGCATTTTATAGCAATTTTTTAACAGTACCCATTTCCAATCTGTAAACCATCAAAATTATCCACTGCCCATACATTACTTTAATCAAGAATTATATTCAAATTTGTGTTTCCAGAATTCACAATGAAGTCACATAATCACTGCAATCGGGTTGGACATTTGAATGCTTTGATATTCTTGAAACATATATATAAGCAATAAACCCAATAATCCAGGTTAAATTGAAAAATATGAATGGATATTTAAACATATACCCAACAACCATCATTTAGACACAAGCTATGCACAGGGTAACTCATCCAAGTAATGTAATTCATCCACTGTAAAAAAAAAATTCAACGTGACTTAAAAATTGGACCATCCATCTAACACGATGAGGTCTTGACAACATGCCCCTTTAACAAATGGTCGATGGAAACAAATAAACATGCTTAAAACTCTATGAAAACCAATTCATCTATGTTAGCCATAGTGTGCAGCCAAGAAAACCTCATGATACAACAATTACTCTTTAACAAAAAAAAACACGCAGTCACGGTAATAACTCAACATCTCGTGTTGATCCATCGATTTAATATAACATTGCTTCGATTTAGTTACTTCATGATCGAATACGCTGTGCAAACTTAGGTTTATGCAATCAAACAAGCATTAGGATGAGATGGATATACTCTTTATAGTCATCCAGTTCAATAGTCATTCGGCCCCAAAGAAAGCCATAGTTACCACACCCATTGTTTCATTTGCGAAAACACCATACACACAATGTGACATGCATGAGAAACATCAAGCATTTGTAACCAATGGAAGCTATCATCCAAATAATAATTAGTGGAATTGTCAGTGACTGTGTATCAACCAAACAATTCGCCACCATTGTACACACAAAGAGGGCCATGCTTCATTTGTGGATAGGGAACAATTCCATGACAGGGGGCATAACAGGAGGTAAAAAACCACAGAATGGATACAACAATGCGAAAGCATGAATATATCCCACCAAGACCAACAAGGATCCTCTAAGTAAACCAGCAATCGATAACATAGATCGCTTGTGACTGATAACACCCCAGGATAACTACCAATGCTAAGACTTCAACATCATTTCAAAAAGAATCATCAACGTTTCATCACAACCTCCATTTACACAGTCGCAATACTTAGGGAAAGCATAGATAATACACTTGAGCCAATATACATTTCATAACCAGAGTAGATTCATGAAGGGATAAAAAAAAGAACATACATGTAATCAAATGTCGTAAAATGCAAGTTGTCCGAGTGGTTCCTCCCTGCTAAGAAATCGGAGCATAACCATAGTAGTAATGTTGGAAAGATAGCCTAACTAGGGTGGCGTACAACGATAGGGGTAAAGGTGATGTGAAGTAAATGCACATCACTTACCTACTGCAAGTTCATTCAATTCTTAGTACATGCCAGCTACTAATCAAACAAGTCATCCACCTTGAACCAACAGCCTTAAATTTCCAAGAGCGCCACCCGTATCACATATTACCATCTCTACTATGCAGAAATACATACCAACTATGCTATATACAACCTTGATAACTTGTATGGCTATCTTATGTTAGCTAGGATTTGCCACAATCCTTTTTTTTTTTTTTTAATGCATATAGTATAGCATGTTAGCATAGGGAAATTTCTTCTTTTAGTTTCTCTTCCTTCATTGTTACTAACATGTGTTTGTTGTAGGTGTCACAAGAACAATCAGCAATGATAACCATAAAAAATTCGGTGTTACTTGATCTTGGAACAACAAGGGATCCTTGTATAATATCTAGTATTATTTATCTTTTATAATAATAGGCTTTAGCAACACTTTGTGGGCCAAAATTCATTGTGAATTTAATCGCCAACACATTGCTCCACCTCAGCACATGCCAGTTGATTATCACGAGTGGTTCACATTCAAAGAAGGGAGAGGCATCGCCCTTTCATTTTTTCCTTCAAAAATCTAAATCGTGATTAAGGAAATGAATGGTGACAGGTTGGTAGAGCCAAGTTGTGCCTTCGCATAAGATTTATATGAGGCCACCATTAAGTGGTTGACGATAGCAGGGATCTGCATCCGATTCAGATCGGATTTCCATCATGGTAATCTGCCTCATTAGTCAGACATTTTGAATGGTGATTAGACACCACTATCTTAGTTTGGAGGTAAGCTCATCAAGCCCCTCTTATATAAACTCTTGTATTGTTTCTAGTAGAGAATAGACAAAGGAGGAGAGTTGAGAGTCGAGACTCGGTCATAGTAAGGACTCATATGTTGTAATGGACATTCCACCATTAATAGAAAGTAACAGATTTTCCTGTTTTCCAACTTATGTGTAATGGATGTTTAGTTGTGAATGTCATTCGTATGTGTTTGCGTTGTAGATGTATGTTAGAAATCATCTGCAGGGATAAAGTTATAATCCTCTATCAGTGAGTGTTTTGGATTAGCTCTAGTTCTTGAGGCTAAGTGTATGGAGTGCGTGACAGAGGGTGTAAACTTTATGAGCCGACATAAGGAGTGTGTGTCTGAACTCATTCGATTCAAAAGAGAAGCTACCAGGAGGGAACACCAGGATAATTCACAAACTTAGACGGAAATTTCAAGGTGGTTGAATACCTTGGGAAGAAAGACTGTGTAGGAGGAAACACAACGCAAAGTTACTAAATATTATGTAATACTCTGTCAGGAGGGCATAGAGAAAGTACTAGTGGGTACAGGAGGAACAAATTTTGAAGTTTTGGAAGAATTGAGAGAACCCTGGGGTTAATGAACACTCTGATGAAGGAAGGATTTGCAAGAGTGCATTGACCAAGGAAACAATATTTCTTAATAATTCCGAAAGGGCTCAGGAGAATTCATCAGAAGGTCGAAGCGAGAGCAAGGAATGCATCAAGGATACAGTAAGTTCATATTACAAGCTCAGGAGGGAGAGCATTAATTTGTCGGGAGGGCACCAGGAAGTCCGTGGAAGGACACAGAAGAAATGATAACCTTGAAGGTTTCAAGCCAAGAAAAATCACAGAAGGACTAGCGTAGAAATCTGCAAGGAGTGTAGAAGAAGGTCAAGAAAAATCTAAGTCTCGGGAAGGAAGAAACACTAAGTGTCAGCAAGGAGGAAGGATACACCGAAGTCCTGAAGGGGATAAGAATCGTCCATCATCGAGAAGAGATAGGTGGAAGAATATTAGGAGATCCAGGAGTTGGACTTCCGGGGGGGGTTTGCCAGGAGAAAACAAAGGTCTTTATGAAGTCGTGAAGAGCGGTCTAGATCTAGACCGTTAGATCTAGAAGGGACGTGTGGAAGAAATCTGCACGATTCAGAGGATTAGTACTACAAGAGATATCAGAGAAGGATAGCGAGAGACTCCAGAAGTCCAGAGTCCAAATAGATAACAACTATCAATCGGAAGGAGGGATGAGGACCGTTGATCCTTGCGTCGTTTGAGTTCGCTAATTCAGATTTCGAGAACATAGGAGTTGGTTGTCGAGGGACAAGTCGAAGTCCGAAGCCTGAAGCTATTTTGTGGTTGAGAACCAGGACAAATCCCGAGGTCACATGATAGAAAGGGCCTAGCACGGAGAATGAGTGATACCGCCAAATTTCTTCGAAGGGCCAAGAAGAGAGTCGTGGGGTTAAGAGGACCCACACTTTAAAGAAAGATGGACCTATGATAAATTTATAGGGTTTTAGCAGGGATCCAAAGATTCAATTTGACGCAGGAGTTCAAACAATCCTAGACCGAGAGGTCAAGCTTCCTCGAAGGACAGAAGCAAAGGGGGGTGTGCGCCAGAGTGGTATCAGAGCCTGATTTTATTCTCGGTTGGAAAGAAGGAGATAAAGGAGAGTCTGAATTGATCAAGTAGATTCAGAGCACATAATTTATTTATGTAGGCAAGGGAGATAGAGTGAGATACTATGTGGAAACTATTGAAAGGTGTGCAAAAGATGGTAAACATACTGGTGGGATGCAGGTGAAGCAATATGGTTGTTGGAGGTCATGAGTGTGGTCGAAGAGAAAACTACCCGTAGAGAATCAAAGTGGAGATGGACAAGGACCTTCGTAAAATCCGAGCAGAAATGGAGAGGCTAGAATTTAATATGCAGCAGGAGTAAAGAGTGCACTAGAGGTATGAGTGGCCTTTGAAAAGGACAACTAAGTGGCTTGTTTGGGAGTTGTTGGCCAGAAGGAAACAATAGGTATTAAAAAGGTAGTCGAGATATGTCGAAAACCTCAATGGTGAGGTGTTAAGCCCTAATATTGGCTCATTACCCCTTAATTGGGGCATAATCCATTAGTAATTTTATTTTATTTATGTCGGATTTATTCCATTAGTTGTAATTATACCTCCTAGTCTTCTATATATACCAAGGAGACATTCTCATTTGGAATCATCTTGTACTTGAACATTTAAGTGGGGTAAAAGGAGGTTGCCCCCTCGAAGAGGCTTATTATCTGAAATTATCTCTTTTTCAAGGCGTTGAGTACTTTTTATGAGGTTTTTCTATGCTATATTGATATT
>JASDQU010292340.1:0-14349 GCA_032191745.1 Picea mariana
TAAATTCGAAGGAAGGCTTCTGGGGAAAAGGGGAATGGAATGATCATGAACACCAGAGGAAGGAGGAAGGCCATAGGGAGTGGAAAAAATAGCTTGATGTTTGGAGAGGATGGATTATAGTTCAAGAGGCATAGAGGGCGTCTTAGTGGCATGAATGGAATGGAGTTATGTAATAATTTTGGAATGACCCTTTTTGAGGAGATTTTCCATGTGATGGGAACTGATGATCTCAGAGGAACTTCTTGTGATGCCTTGTAACTTATACCGTTGGCCCTCCTAGTTGAATTTCATGGTTAATTCCTTAAAATCCATGAGAATGGGGCCCAGAGTCCTTATCCATTCAACACCCAATACAATATCAGAACCACCCATGTTGATAACAAACATATGATATTTCATGTGGTACTCACCAATTTGGAGACATACATTTTCACAATGCCCCCCACATTTCATGGAACCTCCATTGGAAATCATGATTTGAAAGTTGTTGACTTCTCAGATATATCAATTAGTTTCCTGGTAAATTCACTGATGAATATGGGTGATTCCACTATCAACGAGGATGATGACCTTCCAATGCTTATTGTAAACAATTAGCTTGAGGGTTTGGGGAGCAAAGAATCCAGTGAGAGAATTTAGGGAAATGATCGGTTCAACTTCTATAGGTTTGGAAGGTTGAGTCATGTCAATGGGTTTAGGTGACTTGACCATAATGGGATCCTCAACATCTTCTTCAGAAACATCCTTAGAGATGTCCATAAAAATATTTTGTTCCTTACACTTGTGCCCGGGAAAATATTTGTCATCACAATTATAACAAAGGCCCTTGAGTTGGCATTCAACCATGTAACACACTCGACCCCCAAGTACCCTTTTTAGGGATGGTGCATCAAAAATGTTTCTCCTACTCAAAGCATAGATGATTTTAGGGGATAAAGTTCGCCAATGGGATAATTTTCCATGTTTTTTCCCCAAAAAATATTCATCAATTTCCATTTTTTCTAAAAATGATTCTCCTAAATTCCATAGAATAAAATCATTTTACCTTAAAAATCGTCAAAATTTTATAGAAACTATATAAAATCCTTAGAAATTTGAATATTTTTACAAAATTATCGCCAAACATTTTACATTTTGCATATTAAGGACTAGTAATATTAGCCCTCATTTCTACATTTAAATACAAATTTTCATCCTTAAAATTATCCCTGACTCAAAGATCTCACATCCTCTTTCTAATATTTCCATCCTCTTTTGTTCATCAAGAGCTGTCTAAAAACTGCTACCCTGCTCAAATACAAGTTCTGGATTAGGAGTTATGCCCTACCAAATCTCTTTAGGTGTTATTGGTCAAGGGCCATGTGTCGCCCACATGGGTTCATCTCATTCGTACTATCCCAAGGTTCCCCAAAGTCCTGAAGCTCCCCAATTCTCCTACATCTATGGTGGAAATAAATCCATCGTTAAATCCACCGACGAGACTTCATCCTCGTTTAACGCACAAGGCTATGGGAATTCGGTGTTCGATGCTTAGGAGTTGAACACCCCTTTTTATTTCTACGTGCATATCCTCCAGTGTCCTGAAATCTCGAACTCCCCAAGGATCCCAAAATATTTCCATGTGGATCTGGTTTCGGCCCTTTCAGCTTATCTAAAATACTACACCTGAAGCCCCCGAAGTTTTGAATTCCCGGACTTCTGATGGGTCCACCCTTACACCCGATGGTGCATTAAATGTAGAGGAAAGGATAGGTGAGTCCCAAGTACTCTACCCTCTATTAGGCCAAGAGAGTATGTTCCAAGGGGGATGACACGTGGCCCGACCAATGGGTGACATGTGTCAAATTCTAATGGGCACATAGGGTCTGTGAAAAGAACGAATCAAGGTAAAATGTGGCACATTGAATGTGGCTCCATGTCACCGTGAGTGATGTCAGCATGCCACATCACTTCGTACTCAAATCCTTCCAACACCCCTTATATCCCACGGTTGAGATGTGTCCATGTAGATTCATAGATCTACGGCCTTCGTAACTTCGACGTTTAAGGAATCTGATGTGCAACTTCCTCTTTGCTCCCAGAGTGGTCAGTGTTGGGCTAACCGCAGTCTAGATATAATGGTCATGGGAGATCCTAAAGTGTCCCTGGATCTATGGTCTATGTCACTTCGCGAGTTCGGTGTTTGGGGGTTCCTTCCACTTAACACTCCCTTTCACCCAGAGTGGTCAGTGCCAGAATGACCTTAGTGTACATCCAATGGTCAAAGAAGATCCTAAAATGTCTTCAGATCTACGATTCTCCTCACTTCACGAGTTCAGCATTCGAGGGTTCTACCCACTTAATACTCATTTTATCCCAGACTAGGACTTTGTTGAAGTGTTACACGAGAATCCTTCCACTGGTGGATCGAACAATTGGGAGCGGTTCTCAATGGAATCCCCAGATCCATGGCTCACATTAATTTTCAACTCTGACATTCAAGGTATTTGGTGTTATGACACCACTGTTCTCCCGAAGTGGTCAATTCTAGGTTGACCATGACATAGATCCAACGGTCAGGGAAGATCTTGAGAATCCTCAGATCTACGGCTCTCATTACTTCGTGAGTTAGGTAAGTGGGTCAGGTTTTAATAGTGGGACATATCCCATAGTCACGGTTAGGGAAACTTTCAGATGTCGATCAACCTCATTGGTAACTGAACTAGCAAGTTTTCTTTGGTTGGTTTTGAAGGTTGTAAGGTCATAGCATCTCGGAGCTCCGAACTCCTGGAGTTATGAAGCCAGAGTAGCTTTGCTCCTTTCAGACCTGGTGAAGGGTTCCTAGGTCTTGGTCATATGGATTCTCTAACAAGCCTCAAGGTTGTACACTCTACTCTTTACCATTATTTGGTTAGGACCATGGACATGAGCCCTCGGTCACACAGACAGATGGTTTGAAGGAGATGACCTCCCTCCATAGAGATTGAATTTAGTAATCCTGCAGAGTTAAATTAGAGAGGTCGACAAGACTGAAATATTCCAACTAAACCCATGTCGACTCTTACATTACAAATTCCATCCTTGGGAAAAATTCCCTCAAGAATTTTCCAACCAATCTAGAGATCGTAAACGTATTCTTCGATTCATTCACAGACCCATGTCTAACAGTTATCCTGTTGCTAAGAAGAGGCAAATAGAAATCCAATCAAAATCAGGGGTTCACAAAAGAATGATAAGCATTTCTAATATAAATCAAGTACTACAAATATTAGTCATAGACACAACCATCAATCGTTATTTGAAATCTAGTACACAGGATCAGAGAATGCTTATCAAGAAAAATAGAATCACGAAAAAACTATTGAGAGGGGAGCATGTTTCCACCCAACGGTAGGCACAACCACTCCTGAATGGATTTACTATTGGCCACCCCCTAGCTAGACCATGATTCTCTGAGAGAGACTCTTTATTCTTTTTCAGTGACAGTCAGGGACGAAGGTTACTCTCCTCCTCCCACAGGAACTTGGAAAAACAATTTTCTCTATCTACCATGCAAGTGGGTCTGCAATGAGTACTTCCACATCCACCCATCTTCTCTGCAACCACATTTATCATCTTGGACTGAAAATGCTTCCAACAGCTTCTTGCACCCAGAATGATCTTGTTTTTCAATTATATTTAGAGCCAGAGAACTACACGTGCTCTTCTCTCTTTGGAAGAATGGTCTCTCGACACATCTTTTTCGCCAGTCCTCTCTGCCCACGAACTCCCTTATTTGATTTTCTTCCTCAATAAGATTAAGTGGGTCTGATTCCCCAGTTTGTGTTCAGGTCAGGGAGTCTTTTAGATGGGTACTGGGTAAAATCATGAATCTGGGTAACACTTTCGTGACAATCGGGTCTCTAAAATTTCTAGCGGCAATTTTTCGGCCGAACAAATGTTGCTTTCAGCCGAAATATTTTTTGGCCGAAAATTTTCACGTCAAATTTAACGGTGCCCTCGAAATTCGTGTACAATATTTTTTGGATGAATTATTTTCCCATGGTAAGCATATTTCGGCCGAAACGTTTATTTTTAACGGATTCCGTTAAAAACTAGGTTTCGGCCAAAAGAATATTTCGGCCGAAAACTTGAAAATGGGACTCTTTGCAGGAAACTACAAATTCTCTCCATCTTACTTCATCTTTGGAGGTAGCGGACTCCTACAAATACTCAGAATTTAGTTTGAGAATTGATATCAACATTTTTAAAATTGAATCTACTTTCATTGGGTATAATTTGTTTTCATTTTTATTGTTTTTATCTGATTTTATTTAATTTTATAAAAAAATCACTGCATAATATTTTTAGGTGAGATTATGATTCGGTGAAATGAAAAATCCATATCTCTAAAAATACACAATGAAAAATTATGGAAAATTTATATTCATAATTGTTAAATTGTTCTCTTCAAAAGGGTATTTTTAGATTTTACTTTTAAGTAAAANCAACATTTTCATCTTGGTCAACTTAAAAAAATTCTAGAAATTATAATATTCATCTGTTAGATTCAAAATTATAGTCATAATAAAATAGAGTCTCTGTAGATTGTTGCAGTATATTTCATTTCTTAAAAACAGAAGTTTAATAATAGATACATTGTTGTGTAAAACAATAACTCATTATCATTCCTTTCATGTTTAAGGAACATACTGTTAAACAATTGTCAAAATGACATATCAAATTTTGATAAAAAAAAGAATTAAAAAATAGTCATTAGAAATATAACAAAATTATTCACAAGTTTTGTTTTTACTGTAAAGTGAAATTCTAAATAAAAAAAAATACTTTTGTATGCCGGAAGTTGAAGAACTTGTGAAAATACAGTTTTTTTTGTCATAAAACAAGCAAAAGTGTTACCCATCTTCATGATTTTACCCTACTCCAACTATCTCCTCAATAACTCTTGAGGAGGGCTTCCCAACTACCATCATGACTAGTAATTTATTTCTAGGTCAGAGGACTATTCTAGGTCTAAGTAATTAAATCTAGTAAGGTACTGGTCTGGTGGGGGTCATCTCAACCATTGTTGGTTCCCCTCACCATCTCTCTCATAGCATCATGATCTACCTTGGAAAACCCCCTTCAACAATTATGCAACATTATCCATTTTTAATTAATAACATAAATACATACATTACCTTTTATAACAAAAAGGTTCATCACATCCAACATCCACACATGCTCAGTTTTCCCATAGTCTATTGGCAAGTTATATTTATATTTACAATCTAGGGGAAACATGGGTATTACAATCCCCTCCCCCTTAAAGGAATATTGTCCTCGATGTTCTACCTTTCGAGGTGCCTTGTATGTACAAAAGTAAACAAAAATGGGCATTTTATGGCATCCTCCATTTCCCATGTAGCTTAATCTGGACCAAAGTGTTTCCACTGCACCTTGACTGTGCAATGGTTTTGTTCCTGAGTGGGATTTCCTTCATGTCTATTATGCATTGTGGTTCTAGAAAGAATTCTCCCTCTGGTTCCACCTAAATCATAGACCAATCAATTATATGATTAAAATCATCTGCATATTTCTTCAATAACAAAACATGGAAAACATTATGTGCCGTCACTATGGGAGGAAGTGCTGATCAAAGGGTCCACAATCCAAGGTTCCATCTTGGCACAAGCTCCCATTCTCAAGGAACTTTTCCTGGGTCTAACTTGGAGATACACATGATCCCTTTATTTGAACTCTATAGGATTCCTTTTTATGTCTGCATAGATTTTATGTCTATCCTGAGCTATTTTCAGATTCTGTTTTATGTGAACTACTTGTTGTTACATTTCCTTTAGCATATCTGGCTTGACTGTAATTCTGTCTACTAGGCTATTCCAGTTGATTGGAATATTGCATTGTCTACCATAGAGGGCCTCAAAAGGGCTCATCTTGAATGACTCTTGATAGCCATTGTTATAAGAAAAATATACCAGTGGTAGGTAGTCTTCCCACTTCTTAGGCTAATGCATTACATGCATCTTTAACATGTCCTCTAACACTTGGTTTACCCTCTCTGTCTGCCCATCAGTTTGATATTGATAGGATGTACTAAATAGAAATTTAGTTTCAAAACCAACAAATAGATATTTTCAAAAGTTTAAAGTAAATTTTGTATCTCTGTTAGATATGATTTCCTTAGGCATGACATGTAGTCTAAATATTTCCTTCATGAACATACCAGAAATATCTATTGCCTTGCAAGTTTATTTGACAGGGATAAAGTGAGCAACCTTGCTCAATTTTTCCAAAACTACCATGATGGCATCATTCTGTTTGGTTGATTTTGGTAACCCTGTGATGAAATCCATGGAGATGGTTTCCCATTTCCATTATGGGATTGGTAGGGGCTGCAACAACCCTGCTGGATTCCAGTGTTATGATTTAACCTGCTGACATTCTATACATTTAACTAAGTAATCGACTATGTCCTTTTTCAGTATGGGCTAATAAAATAGTTTCCTAGTGGATGTGATCATTTTCTCATAAACAGGATGACCGATATATGGTCTTTTGTGTAGTTCATCCATTATGAACCTCTTCAAATCATCACAATTTGGAATATACAACTTACCTTTGTAAGTTAGTAGGCCATCATTCAACAATTTATAACCCTCATACTTCAGCCCTGTGGGATCTTTCTCTAATTATGATTTCACAGTCTTGAAAAATTCATCTGTTTCTTATGCAATTTTGACTCTGTCCTTGACGTCTCATTCACATGTGCTTATAGTTTCCAAGTGAATCACATTCATTCTTGTACTAAGGGAAGCAACCACCCTATTTTATTTTCCTTTGATATTTTTTTATTTCAAAATAAAACTCACTAAGGAGATCCATCCATATAGTTGTTGATTAATTGGGTTGGTTGTCATTCATGTCAACCCTTGAAGAAAGTTTGGTAGCAAATTCTGGTAGCACAATGGTTTGGGTAATGGACCCAATTTTGTTTGATGGATAATGTTATGAGTTTTGATATATTTTCAGGTAAGACTATTCCATATGGATATCACATGCCATGCCATTTTCGGTGGTATGTGGAATGTCACATAACTCCTCATGGTTAGAGAGTTATGGCCATGTGAAGTTGGAGAAAGGTTTGGGTAATGGACCCAAGTTTGTTTGATGGATAATGGTATGCATTTTGGTATATTTGTAGGTATGAATATTCTATATGGATAGTACATGTCATGCCATTTCAAGTGGTATGTGGGACATCACATAAATCCTCATGGTTAGAGAGTTATGGCCATGTGAAGTTGGAGAACCCTCATGAGTAATCTAGAAGCCCCAAAAGGTCAAAGTAGTCAAAGTGGTTTAAGAGATTTTAGAAGGTAAATAATAAAGTGAAGTGATGAGTGTACTATAAGTCTAAGTGAATACAAAATAAATTATTTAAATAATAAATTTAATGGATAAATTACTAAGTTGACAAGTGGTTAGAAGTGGGTTAACCCTAAAATAAGGAAAGTGGGTTAAGATGGTTAAAAGGTAACCCATTGAGGAAGCTACATGAAAGTATAAATAAGAGGCA
The DNA here is from genome assembly GCA_032191745.1 of Picea mariana. Lineage (NCBI taxonomy): Eukaryota > Viridiplantae > Streptophyta > Pinopsida > Pinales > Pinaceae > Picea > Picea mariana. Next base: position 7,556 of record JASDQU010292340.1, read on the forward strand.
ATTCTATCTCATTTTAATCACACTTGAGCATATTGAATATCTATAGGTGACTAAGGTAACCAAAGGATATCTAAGCCAAATTTCAGAGGGAAGGTGAAGTAAAGAAGGTTGAAATTCAAGGGAGGATAAATTATTTTGATGATGTTTTCTAAGGTATGTTATTTACAGGTCACCTCACCATTTTCACAATAACTTTGTTTCTAGAATGATTCAGACCGTGAAATTGGGAGGACATTGAGGAAAAATATCCAAGTAGTGGTGACACAAATTTCAGCATGTGGGTCATTGTATTTTTGGAGTTACACACTGTGGAAAATAGGGTTTGTGGCTAGTTCTGAAACTAGTCTAAAACAAGTGTTTCGGGTAAAAACATCATAACTTCTTCATAACAGATCTAAATTCAGTAAGACCAAATGTATTGGTTAGATTACATTCTATAGTATTATTTTACATATGTTCATATCCATACAACAAATATTTCATGTGGGGAACGCTCTACAATTTATCTCTCTAGAATAATCCATAATTCAACAAGGTATGCCATTTTTGCTATAACTCCTTTTCTGAGAGATTACAAGTAGTGAAGTCTAGAGGAATTGCATAAAAGACACTGAAGAACATTGTGTACCAGTTTTAGATCTTTATTCATTATAGGTACATATTTATGATTATTTCAAGTTAGGGTTGTTGACTAATCCAAAATTAGTCATGTGAGACTAAAGTAAAGTTTGATGAAAATTCTAGTCTCTTGTTGTTAAAATTAAGGAAGGTTTGTAGGTATGTGATCTTATACACCAGGTCTATTACAAAATTACAAATTATATTTGGATGATGAAATTGATGAGTGATTTTGGTTGAGGTACATGTTGGGTACATGGTTGAGACAAGTAGTTAATGAGTTGGCACATAAATGAGGTGTATATTTGATGATGTTGGTACATCTTGATGAGTCATAGTTGATGAGTAGTTGATACATGATTGATATATACTTGGTACATGGTTGGAGGCACTTGTTAGTAGTATTACTGACACATGGTTTATGGATGATGTAGCATACTTTTCTTGGTAGATCTGATTTGGTTGATAAGATTGATGAAACATGTTGTTGTGATAGGTTGTTTGGACAGGTTGTTGTGACAATTTATTCGTACAGGTTTGGTGCATGGTTGATGCATTTGTTAATGGTATAGGTTGAAGTACAGGTTGATGCATGGTACATGTTGGTTCAGGTTATTGGTAGAGGTTGTTTGGTGCAGGTTGATTGGTACAAGTTGTTATAGGTTGACAATGACAGGTTGACAGTGGCAGTGGTTGATTTAGTGATAGTGATAGGTTGTCTACATTTGGAATTTATATTCCAGGGTGGTTGGATGGGGCAAGAAAAAGTGGTTTTATCCACCTTCTGATTGTATCCGTAGAACATAGGGGGTCATAGCCTCCTTCTAGTTGTAGCGAGAGAATTGGGGAGTTGGAGATTCCCTCAGGTTGTAGCCTGAGAAACTAGGGGGTTGGAGCCTCCTTCCAGTTGTATCTGGAAAACAAAGGAATTTGGTGCTTCCAATGAATGTAATTTTTAAAGACATATAAGAAAAATCATTCTGTGGTTTTCTCCCGCTTTGGGTTTCCACGTAAAAACACTAGTGTACTGTGTATGTGTATGATTGCTCATTTTTTCATTGTTTATTTACTCTACAACTATTGGATGATAATGCTACATTGATATAACACTTTCATATTATAGTTAAAAAGGATTGAATTTATCTATTAATGATTCACCCCCCCCTCTCAATAATCCAACAATTGGTATCAGAGCAGGTTCCTTAAGGAAACATTTTAACCACTAGAAGGAGATCATGGATTATTCTAAGAATGGAGTACCATTATTTAATGGTTAGAATGGTTTAAAGTATGATATGTGGAGCATAAGGATGAAATTATTTTTATAGGCATAGGGGAATTATATTTGGCTATCAATAGTTACAAGATATGATAGTTCAAAAAGGGAAAAGACTGTAGCGAAGAAGGAATTGAAGAATAATAACAAAATAACAATGGATTTCATCTGGGAAGGATCACCTAATTTGGTAAGAGAAAAGGTTGGTAAATGTTCATCAACCAAAGAACTTTGGGATAAGTTACATGACATATATTCTTCACCCATCACAGATTCAAAAAATTTCAAAGAAGATGCAGGTACATATCATGAAGAAATATATTCACCATGTCAAACAAATTTAGAAGATGAAGAGTACACGATAAACAAAGGTATGTTGTTTTTCTTTAGTTGTGAAAAACACAGACATCTTGAAATAGAATGCCATGAAGGAAATGAGATAGAAAAACAAATTGAAAAATAAGACAATTATGGGGAAGAATTGATTAGTGATTTAGATGAACTAAGAGAAGAAAACAAGTCACTCAAGAAAGAATTGATGAAACAAAAGGAAAGTGTTCACATTTTTTAAGAAGCTCAACAGGTCATCGAGAAATTAAGAACTCAACTAGAAGAAGCCAGAAAGATCAAAGAAAATATTGAATATCAAAAGAAGTGTTTGGAAGCCAACATAGAAGCACAGAAGGAAGAAGCAAAAATGAGAGAGAAGATATTGATAGATCATCTTAAGGAAAGAACTAATGATCTAAAATAGCTTGAGTCAGATTTTGGTCAAGAAGAGAAAGTACTTGAAGAAGAAATAATCACATTAAAAAATCATCTTGAAGAAGCAAAGAGAACAGAAGAAGTCATGAAGTCTCAGATATTAAAGAAAGAAATAGAGGTTGAGAATCTTGAAGAAGAATTTGTCACATTGAGAAGTAAAATAATCAAACTCAAAAAGAACGTTGAAGAAATCGAAACATCCACATCAGTTACAAAGAATGAAGAGAAGCACTCTAGGTTGCTAGAAAAGAAGAATGAATAAAATAGAAAGAGTTATGCAGGAGTACTCAAAGGAAGGAATCATGATCAACCGTAATATAAGAAAACTATTGAAGATACATCTTCAAGAAGACCATTTGTGTTCAAGCCACAAAGAAGATTCAATCATGATCATGATCAGTCAAGGCAGAAATTCAAAAGGACTACACCACAAAAAAGATCATTCACTCCCAGGTATGAAAAATTATTTTATGGTCATTGTTTTTATTGTACTAATTTTGGACATAAGGTTGCAGATTACAAGGATTATAAAAGAAATGTTCNTATCCAGTGATTGTAGAAGCATGATCGATACTTCCATGAAAGAGAAAACTGATATCAGATATAAGAAAGTATGGATAAGAAAACATGAAGAACATGTGAACAAAGACCAGGTACCAAAGATCGCAAGATTGACAATAAAACGAGATGAAGAAAATTCTACAAAGAAAAAGAAAGATGTCAGATATAGAAAGGTTTGGAAAATAACTAAAAGAAAGGAAGGAAAGATAAATAAGGAACAAGTTCAAGATATTGTATTTTCAGGCATTGTAGTGAAAGATGAATCCACAGACAGAAAGAAAGAATTCATAGCTCAGAGAGATAATGAATCTACCAATGAAGATGATGATGAATCTACCAATGAATATGATGATGAATACACATCATAGAAGTAATTGTTCTGAGCCATACGGATTAGAGACTCCCAGGTAATATGAATATTAGATAGGGGGAGTCTATGTGATAGTTGTGATAGACCAAAGAACCATCCTTTGAGCAACTTGCAGAGTTTGAGAAGACAAATTCAGAGTAGTCAGTTATAAGAAGTACAATTTGATAGATTAATCAAGACTTCATGATAGTATAGTGATAAATAAGTCAGTATTATGGACAATTGTGCAAGTAGAGTCTTAGATAGTATGGATAGAGATGGATTCGTAAGAACACTTAGAAGGTTTGGATAGATATATGACAGTGGATGAGAGCGTGGATTCATATATTGGTTTAGAGAGTGGTTCAGAGACAAAGGAACATTATCATAATGGATGATAATTACACAGGAAATGGCTCGAATAATGCTAATGGATTCCAAATTGATAGATATTTTTTGGACACATACAGTGCTTACAAAAGTTCAAATGAAAAATGGAGTAATGCTCAGAAACAACAATGAAAAAACTCGCTACGAACTATGGAAAGGAAGCATAGACAACAACTTCTACATCAAGGTAACTCAAGGTAGTATTTTATTAATTGAAAGTTATGTTGATGATATTGTTTTGGAAGTAATAATGATAGGTTAAGACAGAAATTTGCAAAGGATATGCAGAATGAATTTGAAATTTCATTACTTGGAGAACTATCATTCTTTTTGGGTCTTCAGATATGTCAAAACAACTAAGGAATTTTTATTTCTCAAACTAAGTATATTAGAGAAATTCCAAAGAGGTTCAGAATGGAAGATTACAAACTAGTTACCACTCCTATGCAAACCAGTTGCAAGTTGAGAAAAGATGATGATTCAAAGTCTACAGACCAGAGGCAATACAAGTGAATGATTGGTAGCTTACTATATGGGACAACATCCAAATGATATGTAATGAAAGTAGTTGGACAGGTGGCACGATTTAAAGCAGCACCAAAGGAATCACATGTATTAGCAGTAAAGAGGATTTTCAGATATCTCAAAGGAATAGAAGAGTTTGGATTATGGTATCCAAAAGGAAAGGATCTATCACTTATTTCCTACACAGATGCAGATTGGGTAGGTTTCATTTATGACCAACAAAGCACTAGTGGAGCAACGTTCTACTTGGTGAGGGTTTAGTATCATGGATAAGAAAGAAAAAATCATCAGTATCCTTATCTACAGCCAAGACAGAGTATATTGCAACAACATGATGGTGTACACAGGTTCTATGGATACAACAAACTCTGACATATATACATGTTGAGTATGGTGATACCATTCCAATCTATTGTGATAATACAAGAACCATCAGTATCTCAAAGAACCTGGTGATGCACTACAAGACGAAGCACATTCTAATCAAGTATCAATTTCTACAGGAACAGGTTACAGAGAAGAAAATCAGAGTTGAATATGTGGTAAAAAAGAACAAGTGGAAAACATCTTTACAAAACCACTTCCACGGGAAGCCTTTGAGTATCTACGCCAGAGACTCGGAGTAATTTCTACTCCAAAATGAATGCTTTTGAATTATTATCTTATATGTCTTAGATTTACACGAGGAATCACCATAAAGAGGACAATTTAGGTTGGAAGACTAGTTTCAGAAAGATTTCATTCAAGGGGAGTATCCCCAAGGACAATTTAGTTAGGGGGAGAAACCCCGGATGGAAAGATACCTTTTCCATTGATGAAAAAGGGGAATAGATTTATTGGATGCAAAGATAAATGAAAAGGTAAAGGTAAAGGTAAAGGGGGAGAATGAGTGACATGACTTCAGTATTGCATCAGAGTGTTTTCATCAATGCCAAAGGGGGATATTATTGATTAATTGGGTTGGTTTTCATTGATGTCAACCCTTGAATAAAGTCTGGTAGTGAATTTCGATAGCACAATGGTTTGGGTAATGGAACCAAGCTTGTTTGATGTATAATGGTATGAGTTTTGATATATTTTCAGGTAATACTATTCCATATAAATAGTGCATTTCATGCCATTTCCAGTTGTATGTGGAACGCCACATAACTCCTCACGGTTAGAGAGTTATGTCCATGTGAAGTTGGAGAAAGGTTTAGGTAATGGACCCAAGTTTGTTTGATGGACAATGGTATGAGTTTTGATATATTTATAGGTAATAATATTCTAAATGGATAGTACATGTCATTTCATTTCCAGTGGTATGTGGAATGTCACATAACTCCTCACGGTTAGATAGTTATGGCCATGTGAAGTTGGAGAACCTCATGAGTCATCTAGAAGCCCCAAAAGGTCAAAGTAGTCAAAGTAGTTTAAGAGATTTTAGAAGGTAAATAATAAAGTGAATTGATGAGTGTACTATAATTCAAAATTAATACAAAATAAATTATTTAAATAATAAAGTTAATGGAGAAATTACTAAGTTGACAAGTGGTTAGAAGTGGGTAAACCCTAAAATAAGGAAAGTGTGTTAAGATGGTTTAAATATAACCCCTTGAGGAAGCTACATGAACGTATATATAAGAGGCAAGACTCTCTCATTTTAATCGCACTTGAGCATATTGAATATCTATAGGTGATTGAGGTAACCAAATGATATCTAAGCCGAATTTCAGAGGGAAGGTGAAGTAAATAAGGTCGAAATTCAAGGGAGGATAAATTATTTTGATGATGCTTTCTAAGGTATGTTATTTACAGGTCATATCACCATTTTCACAATAAAGATTTTCTATAATGATTTAGACCATGAAATTGGAAGGCCATTGAGGAAAAATATCCAAGTAGTTGTGATACAAATTTCATCTTGTGAGTCATTGTATTTTTAGAGATAGGGTTTGTGGCTAGTCCTGAAACTAGTCTAAAACATGTGTTTCGGGTAAAAACGTCATAACGTATTCATAATAGATCCAAATTTAGTAAGCCCAAATGTATTGGTTAGAGTATAGTCTTTAGTATTCTTTGTACAATTTTTAGATCCATACAACAAATATTCCGTGTGGGGCATGCTCTACAAGTTCGCTCTCTAGAATAAGCCAGAATTCAACAAGGTATGCCATTTTTGCTATAACTCCTTTTCTGAGAGGTTACAGTAGTGAAATATGGAGGAATTGCATAAAAGAAACTGAAGTACATTGTGTACCATTTTTAGATCTCTATTCATTATAGGTACATAGTTATGATTATTTCAAGTTAGGGTTGTTGACTAATCCA
>JASDQU010292344.1:0-14401 GCA_032191745.1 Picea mariana
TTAGACCTCCTTATTCTGATTTTAGAACAGGTCTAGGACAAAGACCACCATTGCAAACTGAATATGTTTATTAAAAAATGTGGTACATAAATTCTTTGAACCTTTTTACAAAGTAGACTTGTTTCCACTTATTTTTTTAACCATATCACATCTAAGGCTTTGCCTTATAAGCAAAAGCATGGGGTGAAGAATCCTTTTACAAAGTTAAAGCCTTCAATGGTTTTGCTTATGACATATTCAAGTTTTCTTTTCTATTGTTTCACCGAAAGTTTCCAATCTCCCTAAAAAATATAACATTTGTCAATGTCTTCTCAAGTTTCCTTTATATATATAATGCAAAATGGTTTGACAAACCTAAAAACCATTTTACCAACTTTGACAAAAAGGTGTAACCACTATATTTTTTTTCTTAGTGAAGAGTTTCCCACTCTAATACATCAATTGCAAAGCACCTTAAGTTAATCCTTCATGACCTCATTCTTTATTTTGCAGGGTGACCAATTTGTATTATATACAAAAGTAACAAAACAAAACGTTTCATGCATTTGGTATAAATACCTTAAAAATGATTAATGATGAAGACATCCATTCCAAAAACTTCAAAGCTGCCAAAAGATTGAGAGTCATGCTAGATTGAGAGACGCCACCATGACTTAAGTGAACACTACGCTAGTTGTGTTCTCCTTTCTAGCTGGAACGAGTCCATTTCTTTCATGGGTTACTTATGTGGTTGGAACAATTCTTATTTAATTTATGGCTGGGTTATATTTTATCACTAGCCCTAACTTGTGATCGGGAGCCATTGAGGGAGACTGACTATTTTTCTCTTAGGAGTAAAAAAACCACACCGAGCATCGCAATTATGCTTCATTAGCTTCATCAGGTGTGTTTAGGCCTGGTGGAGGTGAGAATGCTATCTGCAATATTTTGAGCTAGGCATTTCCTACTTTGACCTTCCAATGCATTTTTCATATTGCCCCTCATTGGAAAAATTTCTAGTTTAATGTCTGAGAAAACAGTTTTAGAGTGGTGGAACTCATGTGATGAATAGAGTCAACATGCAACTAATGAGAGAAGGCCCTCAACTTACCAAGAGGGATCTTGAGGCCATGGGAACAATGAACAATTAGAGTGATTATTTTTCAACCTTAACAAAGATAATGCTCCTAGGCCAAATGGTTTTCCAACATAAATCTTTGAGAGGATGTGGTCTATAATCAAAGAGGACTTACTTAGGGTAGTGGAGGAAGCCAAGGCTTCTGATAAAGTTCTAAAATCCTCAAACTCTACATTACTGGCTCTCATTTCAAGGAAGTGAACACCTTATTCTTTGCTAATTTCATACCAATCCATTATGCTAACACTTCATATAAGAGAATCACAATAGTGGTTGCTAATAGGATACAATCCATACTCAATGATTTGATATCACAAGATCAAGGAGGTTTTGCTACCAAGAGGCAAATATTGGATGGATTAGTGGCATCCCACGGACCTAAATCAAAGAAAGAGAAAGGTATATTAATCAAGAAATATTTAGCAAAGGCCAACGAGAAAGTAAGTTGTCAATTTCTAAAATAAACCTTGGAAAATTTGGGCTTATTGAGGAATGGGTTCATTGGGTTTATGAATTTTTCTCCGACACCTTTTTTTGAATCTTGTTAAGAGTTCCTCTACTTAATTTTTTAGATCATAAGGGGACTAGCACAAATTTGTCCTTTATATCCTTTCCTCTTTCTTATAATGGTAGAAACCTTTATAGATCTCTTAAATGAGAAAAAATAATGGAATATACAAATACATGTCTTGCATTGCAATGCCTCACCTACAATTCATGGATGATACTCATCATGCGGGGGTAACTAGCAGTAATTGAAAAAGGATTTGCAAAAAAGTTTAAGTTTCCTTTTAGGAGGTTTTCACTTAGGAAACGAAGAAGGATAAAATTTCTCAAGTATTCTTCCTAAATGTTCCCTTAAGGTTAAGATGAAAAATACTTGGACATTTGAACTTCCATAGGCACCTTTTCCTGATGATGATGATTAACGTCCATTGAGACCAATTGGTCTATTAGACCTTAAGAAGGTAAGGGATTACTTTGATTTCTTTAAAATTGTATTTATGTGCTTAAAAAGCATTGAGAGAAGCATTCCAAGATCACCATAGTTTTGATGACTTAGGAGGTTAGGAAGGTCTGTATTGTGGCAAATATTTTCACCTTTTCCTACATAGTACCTTGGAATGCCTCATCTTTAAACATAGAATCAAAGGATTGGGCATAAATTTTATGCAAATTCAAATCAAGAATTTCTTACTAGAAAAATAGCTACTTTACCCTCACAAACATTTTTTTTTAATACAATCAAATTTTCTATGGTATTCCCACCTATTAGAATCCAATTCTTTCAATCCCAAAAAGTATCTTATTAATTGGAGAGTATAATGAGAAAATTCCTTTCATCAAAATATATAAAACCCAAAAAGTGGCACTTGGGTTGCTAGGGACAAATTCACCCTTCCAAAGTGAGTGGAAGGAGTTGGGATTAGAAATCTAGAATGGGTGAGTGAAGCTTTGGGTCAAGGTCTATTAAATAATGTTGCATGAAAGATAGATATTGTGGAGTAAAAATCCTTTGGAGAAAAGTATACAGAGAATGCTCCCGTTGATGTTTTTCTTTCTAACACCCCCCTCCCTAAAGTTCTAGCCTATGGAATTCAACCATGAAGGGAGCAATACAAATCAACAACCATTTTTTTATAAACTATTGGAAATGGAAATCAAATTAGATTTTGGGAGGCTCTGAACAAGTCTTTCAACCCCTACCATAAATGGATCAAGTTTGTTACATCACTTTTAACATCACATCCTTCATTGATAATGTGAAGTGTAATGTCATTCCTATATATTATTATGGTATTATGATTTATAGGCTCTATTAACATGATTAGTATCCATTTATGGTGGCTACCACAACACATACTAGTTGCACAAGGACAACACAATATCCAAGTCCTCTTCCTTTGGCAACATATATCTACTATAGAAAACATAAAATAGAAAAAATATATTGCAAAAATAAGTACAAACTAGCTTCGTAGTGAAATTGGTATAAGACCCATCTTGGGAGAAGATAATTTGTAAACTTCATGGTGACGGTTAGAAAATATTTTCTTAAAAAAAATTAACTAATTATGTTTGTTCATTGTTAAGCTCATAGACCAAAGTTGTTCTTTGTGGATGATAATAATCATCATCACTATCTCGAAAATGTTTCATTTTGAGGTGATTTTGGGGATTTTTCTTGTTAATATTTGTTTTAATGGGTGAGACTTGTTGGGCATCCTCCTTTTCTTCTTATGGTATATCAACTATCTGGTAGCAAAAGTTTGTGAATCTTCTTGTCTTATTAGTGGCCATATTTTTCTTACTCTACAATTTTAACTTGTATGTGATAGAGTCTTCAAGTGAATGAAGATGAGAGACCAGAGAGATTTTGTTGCCATCTTGTTACTATGGTGTCTAATTTTTTGCCAGGAAGAGTTTTTATAGGCAAAAAATCCTCCATCATTAAGATCATCAGTAACACATTTCTACAACATAATATTATCTACACCAACAGAAAATCCCCTAACCACACATTCATCATCAGTGGTATTATTTTCATCTTCATAGAGTTTGAACTTCTCATTCAAAGGAAACACAACTATTTAGGTATTTCTTAATATGGTCAAAACTTTCTTGTTAGTGTGAATAGTGGTTCTCATTATGTACATCGAAAGTCTATCAAAGATAACCTTGCATGAAATTCGAATAGTTGGAAAGGTCTTTCCAACACTTCCAGTAAATAGTTGAAATAATGCTCACTTGATCAACATTACAGTAAAGAGTTGCATCTTTCAAAAGATTATCTCTTAAGTGTGTAGGGAAGTCTTTATGAACAAAATTATTGGTTCTTGCTACCTTGACCATTCTTAAGACATTGAAAGGTAACCAATTCTATGAAAACTTTATGAATAAAATCAGCTACCTTAATCATTCTTAAGATATTGAAAAATAACCAACTTGTATTTCTTATTAGGATATGAATTATAACCTTGCCTTTTATGAATTTCTTTTCATCCCTAATTTGAAGTATATTTCTATGGTCTTGATACAAATTTATAAATAAATATATTGCTGAGTTATTTATATTTATAAAATTCAAATATCATAATTATTCCTAAAAGATGACCCCTTAAATATTGATGTTTATGCATGGTACATTTTGCCTTCTTATATTGCAATTCTACTAAATTGCCTTTAACATGCGACATTATTCATGTTAGTATAAAAGATACTAACATATCTTTTATTAGAAAAGAAAAAAACTAATTTTTTTTATAAAAGTCACACTTATAAAAAAGTATAACTCTAATATGGATGGACCACACTTAATAATACTTATTTATAAATTATATGATATATATACGATTACATTTTCAAGATAAATATTGGTTGTGATTTATGATAGGGTGTTTTTAATACAAATAAGTTAATGCCTTTATTTAGGTTTTTTTGTAATGTATTTTTGGAGAAACCCATCGAGTACTTCCTTTCAAGTATTTTTAATTATTTTTTTTTTCAAGGAAAAAAATCTGTAATTTTATTATTAAGATAGAAAAATTACATTCTGTAGATGCCTTCAGGCATTCCAATCAGCCAAGACCGATAAGTTACTGGTTTAAAAAAAAACTAAAGAAACTACTTCCCTGAGAATATATCCAAAAAAAATATACATCTGGAAGGAGCAAGGGTCCTTTTCAACACATCATAAAAAAATAACAGGACTATAAATACATATAAAGTTCCTTTTTGTGCTTCTTTAAATAAACATGTAATTATCATGTATGTGTCAAATGTACAAGACAAAAACCCATGTATGTAAAGAGTGAGCTTCAGATTGCAGTGAGCCTAGATTCATGAAAATATTCTGTTGTGTCCTCCTGGGCTTCTTCCTTGATTTTCTAACTGCCATGGTCCAATTCCATACCAGCTTTGGAGAGAAAGAGTTTGCTTCTTGGTTTCTCTCCTTGAACACATGATCAAAAGTAATGTGAGAGAAGTGTTCACAATATGATTTGATATTCTGAAAAAGTAGTTGTAGTGAGTAACTCTGCATACAATAGACACCAGTGATCAAATTTATAACCACTTGAGAATCACCATAATTGTGAAGATGTGATATATTCCTTTCCCTGGCTAGAAGAAGGAGAATCTTTAAAGCCGTAAGCTCAGTGAAGATACACACACATATAATAATGAATAACTATTAATTAACAATTAATCACTAATGAAGATACACCTCATATGAAAGGTCACATCTCTTATGAAAGGACACCCCTGCGTGGGTATATATACAACCCTCATTTGTCATTGTAATGATTCATCTCATATCTCATATTATCTTATTTATTCTCACGTACATTTATATTATTTATTATCCTTATGGATTATTTATATTCCAAGTATTTTGGATATTTACATAGTGAACTAGGTTGGTTCACCACAATGGTATTAGAATGACGCCCGATCTTGACCTTTAGTCATTCGACCTTTGGTTAAAATTACGTTGCCCTTGACAACATATCTATTGGTTGTTGGCCACAACTATAGTGTTTCTTAGAGTTTCTCTGAAGATCTCATCTTTGACCATTTGAAGTGTAAAATTTCTGTTACAAAATAAAATATTGAAGAAAAATAAAATATTACCAAAAAAAATAATTAGAGAGAATATAGTGCTTAATAATAATAATAATAATCTATTTTTAAGGTCACTGCCAAGCCATATACCAAATTGATGTATGAAACCCCCTTCGTCCAACAATTTTGACTAGTAAAATTTACGGAAGTATACATACCCTATCCCTCTACATAAGTATATATATATAATAAAGAAAATTCATTATTTAACTCGCCATTAATTGATTGAAAATAATTGTGACGGATAAGACTGTGGGTTTGGGCCTATCTGGTTGCTCAAAATCAAATTAAAGTCCTTGAAGTAACCTAAATTGCCACACTCATTAATCCGTGACTCGTTGCAAAGCATTGATCGTGTCAAAATATTAGAAGCGCAAGTGCAAATATGCCACCCTTCCGTACACATCCACAAATTTAATTATTGCAAACTCAGTCACCACGTCCGTACACATCCGCGGATTTAATTATTGCAAACTCAGTGAAGGAAGTGGAAGGTATTCACATCAGGTGGTAAAGGACTTTCAACCAAATTAAAGGATAATAGATATAAAAAGGTTACTTTTAAAGTTTAAGGAAAAAAAACTTATTAATTCAAGTTTTCTTACGTTACAAGGTATAATTAATTAAATCCTTTTATTAAGGGATTGAGATAAAGTATTAAGAAATTAATTCTTCGAGGAAGTCGAAAGAAAGAAAGAAAGAACGTATTTTTAACGTCTACGAGGCTAAAAATAGCCTATGGGACAGATTGCTTTTCCATCTAGCTTTTGTATTTGGCCCTTTTCCTGTGAAGTTTTACAATAACCACTCCCATCTTCTCAACAAACTCTTCATTGAATAGATTATCCCAAGAACTAGCTGCCAGAATACCTGCATAATTTTCCCTGCTATCTTTGAAGGCCTCACATTCTAAAATGAAATGTTTTTCTGTTTCCACTTTTCCGGAAGAGCACAAAATACATACTCTTTCCTCCCACATTTCTTTTGGCCTTTTTTAGCGCCCTGTTTCACAACGGAGTTGATGAGAATTAGTCCTTAATGCAGTAGTCTAAACGTTCTATTTTTTGGGGTTTTTTTGGTCACTTTTTCTGTTTGATTTTGCCCAAAATTTGGTGATGAATGGTTGGATCTGCAGATTTGAGTGGTTAAGTTTGTAAAATCCGAGTGCTCTAGGGGTTTTTCAGCACGCATATATGCATTCAGAAAGGCAATTTAAACAACATAAAATAGAGATTTTGTCCAAATTTACATCGTCAGATTCTGACCAATTCCTACTAGAAAACCCAAAAAGTAGAATGTTTAGCCAACACCATTAAAAATTAAGTGGAGATGAAAAGTCCAATTAAAAAAGTGAAAGACTATAATATTTATAAAAGTATATTTATAAAGTTACAAAAAGGGAATACATTGTTTTATTCCACTTATATGAGTTAAGTCAAAAGTGTTATTATTATTATTATTAAGTTATATTAAAAAGGATTATCAAAGTTTAAGTTCTAATAAAGGTTTAAATACTAATAAAAAGGACATAAAAAATTAAGTTGCTTTGAAATAAAGTAAATAGGAAAGATATTTTAATATTGAAAGTTCATTTATAAAGTGAAAACGGAGTATTTGAAATTTCTAATTTAAAAAGTTATTAAATTTTTAAATCAAAGTTAAGGAAAAAGAGGATATATATATAAAGGTGAATTATTATTAAAAGATAAAAAAGGAGTTTTCAAAGTTATAAAAGGGTAAAGAAATAAAATAAAATTATTATTTCATTACTAAGTCAAAAAGAGGATTTGAAGTTCAAGTGATAAAAGGAGGTTACTCTAAGATATCAATTATCGTAAAATATTGATGAAATCTAAAATGGATTCTAATAAAATGACGAAGGGAAGATTTACTTATAAAGATTTTGATATTACATGTTACAAACTAATTACACTAAAAGGGAGTTTCAAGGAAAATAGATTAACATCATTATTAGCATGGACCATAAGGAAAATTACGTTAACATCGAATTGAAAATCAATTATTAATTCAGGAGTCAAATATAATTGAAATGAAGATATTTTTCACAAAACACAAGATATTTTTCGCAAAACACAATATGAAATTAAGGACTTGCTGGTGACAATTGATGATTATGAAAATATATCCCAATTCAAAGTTGCAACTAAGTATAAAAAAAAAGTTGACATAATTCTTGGGTTACCTGGTGTGGAAAACTAGGTACCTTCATCTTAAACACATAGAAAATATTTTTGACGTTTTCCCATAAAAATAAAATGATGACATTCCAAGACATTACAATGAGGTCAAAATCGATAATACCTTCCTCAAAAGGATTTAAAGGTATCTCGAAGGTGATCCTCCAAGAAAATCAAAAGTCAATATCAAGGATGCAAATAGATTTTGATGAAGCTATTATGGATAAAAACCAAGAAATTTCTTGCTTAAAAGATCAAAATCATAAATTATTTGCACAAGTCAAGAAGTCCAAGGCTACGAAGCAGAGTAATCAAAGATTAGAGAAAGAAAAATAAGATCTCAAGAAATAATTCAAGAAGAACCTATTGGAAAAAAATGAAGAAAATTCTCGTTTGAAGAACCTCAATCAATGACTACTAGAACAAATCARAAAGTTAAAAGAAGAGAAACTTGAAAATCCAAACATTAAAGGTATCGACAAATTAGATAATGAATAAAATTCGTGTCAAAAAAATCATAATCAAAACCTACTAATGCAAATTAAGAAGCAACTTAAGAATTATGAAATATTGTTGGAAAACAAGTTAGAAGAAATCCAAAAGGAAGCATCAAAGTCCTCAGGAGTAAACATCCAAGTTGTGGAAAATGAACTAATATAGATCTAATCCACGTCACAACTCAAGAAGATGCTAATCCAGTTGAATAAAAAACATATAGGGATGTTGGAGTACAAACGATGGGAACTCCAAGTGTACATACTAATAGAAGTTCATCAATTAACCAATCAACATCAATGTGTGAAGAAAATTTTATACCGAAATTAAACCAAGAAAACACTACAAGCATGATAAGGGAAAATAATGTTATAAGAACTCCTTATCGACATCCAAATCATAAGAGAAGATATTTGAACCAGTCAGAATATCAATGTCATTCAGGATGGGAACGACTAACTTATCGTTCAAAAAATATTGATACCAACACAATTAAGTCTCATGATAACCATTCATCATGGAAGTGCAACGTTCCACTAAATATTGAATTATGATGGTATGAACCTTTCACAATTCGACAATTTTGCTCAACTCTTCATCACTCATATTGTCTCATATCGTCAATCCTAACAACGTAAAAAACATATAATAATGCAAAGACATTGCAAGACAGAAAGAAGATGTAAGCCTCTTCATAAATATGCTTTGAGGACAAAATATTTCTAAAGGGGAAGGCTATGTAACGAACACACACACACACACACACACACACATATATCTAATGAATAACTATTAATTAACAATTAATTACTAATGAAGAGACACCTCATATGAAAGGTCATGTCTTTTATGAAATGACACCCCTACATGGATATATATACAACCCTCATTTGCCATTGTAATGATTCATCTCATATCTCATATTATCTTATTTATTCTCACATATATTTACATTATTTATTGTCCTTATGGATATCTTTATATTCCAAGTATTTTGGATATTTACATAGTTAACCAGGTTGGTTCACCACACTCAAAAAAATCATTTGTGGCCTTGCTAAGTCTTGTTGGTTGGAAAGAGATTCCATGAGAATCAAAGATGTATAAAATGCCCCCAACACCTCTTATGGAAGGGTCACTTTGAGCCACCCCATCAAAAAAAGCCCAGGGCATGTCTTGGATTATTTGTGTGTTTGATCTGGACCGTGAAGGAGGAGTATAAATCATAAGAGGATGAGATTCTAACACTATAAGACTATGTATCACAGTTCTGGAAGGAGAGGAAGAATGATCTTCAAATATTTTTTGATTTCGACTGATCTCGATTCCCCACATCACAGAGAAAGGAAGTGCCTTGAATTTTTTTGGGTGTTGTGCATTTATCCAATTTATAAGGGAATATTTAATGGATGCCCCTTCCCATATATAATATGCTCCAAGTTACCTTTTGATCTCCCTCCATACCTCTTTAGAGAAGGAGCAATCGAGGAAGAGATGCGTGTTAGTCACACAATCTTGACAATAATGACAACATCTCCCAAGACAGTTGAAGGCTCTTTTCTAAAGAATGTCCCATGTTGGTGCTTTATTGTGGACAAGGAGCGACATGAACATTTTATATTTGGGAGGGCATTTAAACTTCCATATAAATTTTCTCCACCATGGGGCTGAACCTCTCCCAATTTCTTGTGCAAGTGTAGTGTATATGAGTTTAGGAGCATAGTCCCCCGAAGGACTAGGGGACCAAATCAATTGATCTTCTTGCTGAAGAGGGGCCATGAAATAGTTTTGTAAGGATCTAATATAGAAGTCCCATAAGGGAATGTTTTCCCCATCAAGATCAAAATCACAATTGGAGAGCCAGTGGGTATGACTTGTGGTAAAATCCCTTCTCATTATACGATTTAAGAAAAATAATCCATCTCTATTAAGCCATTGAATGAGTGAGGTAGGGAGGAGGTGATTATTTTGTGATTCAATATAAGGATACTTTCCAATCAGGACTTGTGATCCATATCTAATATGCCATATGAGCTATCTACCGATAAGAGGAAAATCCTGGAGGATGGCTTTCCATATGATGGAGCGATTTTGTCAACATTTTTTCGGCTCTATGATCTAGTCCACTATTGTAATATGGGGGATGTATTTGTCCTTTATGATATGAGCCCATAAACCCTTTCCTTCTATCAATATCCACATGCATTTTTTTGCAAGAATCTTTGAAAACATAAATATGTTTTTCAACCCCCATCCTCCAAGAGATTTTAGAGTTGCAAATTTTCTCCAAGAGGCCAGAACCAAAGGCCTTTTCTCTTCACAACCTTCCAATAGAAACCAAAAAGAGAGTTTCCTAATTTTGTTTAAAATTCATTTTGGAATCCAGGCTAGAGAATCCCAGTAAACTAGAATTGCCTCCAATATGACTTTTACTAGGACCAATCATCTTGCCCGGGAGAGCCATCTATCAATCCAGTGATGGATTTAAGATAAAACCAAGATATTTAAACCCTTTCCCTGTATCCTCAGGTTGAATGGAATGTCGATGAGAGATGCAATTTTTCTCCGAAGTAGATAATCCCTATGATCCAGGTGGATATTGGTGGCCACCCACCTATTCCAACTGGCTCCTCTTGTCAATTTTTAGTTTAACACATTCTTCCGTACTTCTTTGTAATTGTGGGTTATACACTTCTAGGGTTGTCTGAAGCCCTACACATATTCTAGGTGGAGACTGGTGGCCGCCCACCTAATCCGACTGGCTTATTTTGGAAGTTTTCATGTCAACACATCTTGTTGTACTTCCAAGGTCGTTTTGGGGCCCTAAATAATGTTTTTTTGGCTCGCCACAGTCAAAATGTAGATGAAGTTGGAGTTTGTTGGTGTAATGCATAGTTCTCAAAAGTACCTTTCCGACGGGTTATCATGCGCCTAAAACAGAGATCGTATGCAAAAGTTATGACCCTGGGAAGTTAATGTAATAACTTACCCAAATGGGGCCCACACGAATTTTGGCGTTTCACCTCCTAGGGTTAGGTTTTTGGATGTCTAAGGTTTTGGAATTCATGTTTATCATAAAAAGGCCTTTAGAGCCTCATTGCAATCATCTTCTTGTGAATGAGCGTAGTCGACACATATCTTCTCAGAGATAAAGACGCCACCATTCTAGTGAGTCTTGCACTTTGTATTTTTACAGTCTCTTTACAATTCTTTCATTAATAGAAATCAAGTGTTGTTGTATTTCTTTGTTTCTGGCAATTTTCCTAAGTATTTAATTATAATATCTCTTTTTTCATTTTGTTCCGAAAAATAATTTGGATTAGTGGTATCAAAATAGGCTGCTCTTGATCGTTTTTCAGCGCATGTCCCCGATGAGATCTGAGTATAGCCAGTTGGGTCTTGAGATTATATCTCTTGAGGACAATCACTCTCACACTCCCAAAAAACCCTCGATGGCAGCAGAAAATAAAAACAACGAAGCATAAGATTCTAGTAACCTATTTCTTGAGCAAGCTCTCGCGTGACAGAGGGAGGAAATGATGGATAATTTTGCACACATCTTTCAATGCCTGTCGATAACAATAGACACATATTCATCAAGCGACCATTTTGGAGGAACCTCTCCCTTCAAGGTACAAGTTAATTTTGATATTCCAATATTTGAAGGTCAGATAGATGCAGATGCCTTAGAAAAATGGTTAAATATATTAGAAGGTTTTTTCTCTGTTAAAATCTTTTTCGATAGGGAAAATATCTTCTTTGCACTCCTCAAGGCTCTCCCCCATGTCAAACATTGGTGGGAAACTTACTGGGAGAAAATTTCCATGGAGGAATATGGAATATTTGGGGCCGAGCCCACTTGGGATTTTTTTGTGGATGCGTTCAAGGAATAATACTACCTTGTTGATAACTATGAAGACCAGTACATGATATGGACCACACTGCAGCAAGAGAAGAGCCAAACAATGTCAGAGTTCACAAATACTTTCCATACCTTACGCACCAAGCTGGGTATCAAAGACTCCAAGCGACATCTGGTTCTGAAATACTGTGGGGATCTGCATAGGTACATCCAAACTGAAATGGATTTCCTAAACACGATCTCATCATTGGGAGCTACTTATCGATATGCTATCAAAATCGAGCAGAAATTTAGGCACTAGAACAAATGGGAATTCGGGTCTGCAAATCTGCAACAACCAAAGCATGGTAAAGACAACCCTAACCAATAACCTCTAGATAACTAGTCCAAGACACATCACAAGAATGGTAAAGAAAAGATGAATAATGACACTGGGAAGTGGTGTGACTTCCACAAAAGCCCCTGGCACAACACCGATGAATGTCACTCAAAACAATCATTGGTGGCTGAGGTCAAAGACACATAACCTAACCCTGATTCAAAATCCGATCCAGAAAATATTGAAAATAGACAGATCATCGACATAAACCCCATTGTTACTATCAGGACCATAAAAATTCAACCAGAAGAACTAGTAGATCCTGAAGAGGGGGAGCGCCTCTTCCATTCACAGATGTGGGAGAAGGGGACCCCGTTGCATTTCATTGTTGATGGCAACAACCATAAAAACCTCATCTCATCTAAGGTTGTCAAAAAGTTGGGATTGTCAACAAAACCACACCTGCAACCATACAACATCGAGTGGCTTCACCAAGGACGAGATCTCCGTGTCAGCCAACAGTGCTTCCTGTTCTATGGCATCCAACCCTTCAAGGATGAGGTAGTGTGTGATTTTTCCCCTGTTGATGTCTGTGACATTGTTTTGGGCCAACCATATATGTGGAAATGTCATGTTGTCTATGAGTCTAGACCCCGTAGTGTCATTATTACTCTGGGAGGTCATCTCTATAGGATAACAGAGGTAGTTTCGACTATTGCTCCACCAAAATAGTGCCCCAAGGTAATCTCTCATACTACAATATTCATCCTCTTCACAATCTGTTCAAAGGATGCACAAAAGACCACTACAACCACTGCAACCTCAACACCTTCTATCCAAAAAAAACAAATTGTTGAAGAGAAAAAATATATTGTTTCTTCACTTACAATGGTGCCTACACAATGCCTCATCAAACCCAAAGACAACAGGTTGGTGGAATAGATTCAACCCCGCTAGCAACAGGTTTGTGACAATCTTCCATAGACCAAGCAACACAACTTCTCCAACAAGGCACACAACTCACCAGGATTCATATTTAGAAAACACTTTCCCCTCTTCCCTAGGCACTCAACGCAATGGAGACCATTGCTTTCTAAGGGGGGAGGACTGATCTAGGTGGATATTGGTGGACACCCACCTATTCCAACTGGCTCCTCTTGTCAGTTTTTAGTTTAACATGTTATTCTATACTTATTTGTAATTGTGGGTTCTACACTTCTGGGGCTGTATGAATCCCTACACATCTTCTAGGTGGAGAATGGTGGCCGCCTACCTAATCCAACTGGTTTATTTTGGAAGTTTTCATGTTAACACATCTTGTTGTACTTCCAGGGCTGTTTTGGGTCCATAAACAATGTTTTTTTGGCTCGCCACAATCAAACTATAGATGGAATCGGAGTTTGACAGCGTAATGCGTAGTTCTCAAAAATACCTTTCCAACGGGCTATCACGCGCCTAAAACAAAGATCATATGCAAAAGTTACGACCCCGAGAAGTTAATGTACTAACTTACCCAAACGGGGCCCACATGACTTTTGGCGTTTCATCTCCTAGGGTTAGGTTTTTGGATGTCTAGGGTTTTGGCATTCATGTTTATGATAAAAAGGCCTTCAGAGCCTCATTGTTATCATCTTCTTGCGAATGAGCATAGATGTCACATCTCTTCTCAGAGATAAAGCTGCCACCATTCTAGCAAGTCTAGCACTCTGTATTTTTACAGTATCTTTACAATTCTTTCATTAATAGAAATCAAGTATTGCTGTATTTCTCTATTTCTGGCAATTTGC
>JASDQU010292346.1:0-14421 GCA_032191745.1 Picea mariana
CAAGAAAAATGCAAAACTGCTACACTGCTGCAATTTCTGATTCAACCATAATTTCACACCTTCTTCATCCAGATTCTGGTCCGAATCTACACCTTGTTGTAAGGCTATTTGTGTACGGAGTTCATTTCTAAGACTCTTAACAGACGGACATTGCGAAACAGTCAGCCAAAGTAGTAAACCCTCGTTGAAGTGATTGCGTACCTTTTCACTATTGAAGAGCGTCTTGAGAATCAGAGTTTTCCCGGATCCACCCTTGCCAAGCACTCCAATGTTCTTAGCCTCTGCATCTTTTATCACCACATCTTCGAGAACTGAAAAGACTTTCTGTTGTCCCACGATAAAAGGTTCGTCGATAAGCTTCATCTCTGCACAGCCGGTTGGAGCAAGACCGCCATGGGAAGTGCTTGAAGAAGGCTTGGCTTCTAAGCTTTCCTTAATCTGMYCAAGATYCTTCTSGATTTKGGMCAATTCTGCCAGCTCAACCAAAGGWGCCAATTTGAGRTGTTTGTTGATGTGTAAAATCAAACGGGAGATCTTCATACTAGTTTGATAACGAAGAACAACGTTACACGTTGGTATTGTGCAGCGTCGCGCCATTTCTGATGCTTCTTCGAGAAGGGCATCTAAATCTTTGAGCCATCCGCTGACGGCGGAAACCTTATCTTTCTTCTTCTTGTTTATTGCCTGGCGGTATTTGTGGATCTGTTTAACGATAGGCTCGATTTTCATTACAAGATCTCTAAGGGACACCATTTCTTTCCTACAGCGAACCGCAATGTTTATGCGATCAAGTATCTGCTGGATTGCTTTGTCAATACCCACACCAGTAAATCCAGAGAGAAAACCAGGATCAGGCATGGTTTTTATTCAAAAACTCCCTTCAAGATATATGCAATCCTGTATATAACACAACAAAAACACTCTCTCAAAAATTTCAGAATGACACTTTTGACTCCTAACACAATCTTTTGAAGAAGAGGAAGATGGCAGATTTGTAAAGACTCCACAATAGACTTTACAATAGCAGATTTGTAAAGACTCCATGTTTTTGGATTTCAAATCCTTAACCTGCTACCCATAAAGCTGTCATCAAAGTCAAGGAAAATGCTTAATACATTTAATAAAATTGCTGAAAATATCAATTTTGATTCGTCGATTGGATTTCAAATCCTTAACCTGGTCCCCATATAGTGACCGTTCAACCCTCTGACATGAACCCGCAACTCGAAGCGACCAAGAAAGCCGGCGCCCATAATTCTGCCACGTTTCGTGGCTGTCACGGAGTAAGACTAATGAAAGCGTGTGATATCACGGAGTAAGACTAATGAGTGCAACTTAAATAACCTTGAAATTTATAATCCGCTTAGTCTAAATGTTAGAGTTCTTTAGTCATATTTTCTGATCAGTTTTGATTTACACTTTTGACTTAAATCAGGTTAAGAATCGCTGAAAATTGATGGAACTCTAAATTTGAGTGATTAAGTTTGAAGGTTTTTTTACGGTGTTAAATTTATATATACATTCAAAAATGTAATTTAAACAACAAAAAATAATAATTTCACCAAGATTAAAAGTTCAAAAAATTAAATATTTAAACAAGGTCTTTCCAATCTATAACATTAAAAGGAAAGCCAAGAAAAGAAAAACCATTTTCTTCAGTAAATGTCTTTCTATATATTTTTATTTTTATTTATTTTAACTTAAAAATATAGGAAAAGATTTTCTGGGAAAAAAAGTTAAATAAAAGTTAAAAAAAAATTGAAAATTAAAAAAACTAAAAACTATTTAGTTTTTTATTTATTTTTAAATTGATGAATATTACAAATAAAAGAAAAAAAAAACCTACATCTTAAAAAAAATCTACAACTTAAAAAATGAGAATCAAAACAAAAGAAAGTTATTTAGATTTTCTAAATGATGTTTCTGTGTGGTTATTCTTGGTTTTTTTGGGGTTTTGTTTTGTCTTTTAAATAATATTTTTATTGTTATTTATTTATTGTTTTTCTAAATAACTTTTATTTCATTTCTTGTTTTTTGTTTTTATTTCTAGTCTTTTAAAATTACATCTCTACTGTTATTTAGTGTATTTTTAACTAATTTTTTTCTGTCATTTTTTAGTTTTAGTTTTTATTTTTATTTTTTTAAATAACATTTATATTCTTATTTATTATTATTTATATTATTTTTTTCTTTTGATTTTTATTTATATTTCTCTATTTTAAATAAAAAAATAAAACAAATTAAAATTTACAAGAGAAAGTTTTCATATTTTTCTTTTGTGAAGAAAAGATAAAAAACATAAGAAAAAATAATGAAAAAATAAAAAATCATTTAACAAAATAAAAAAAAGTTATTTAATAATTTAATAAGATAGGGAAAAATAAAAATAGTAATTAAATTTTTTTTCTACAATTTATTTTAATTTAATATAATAGAAAAAATAAATTAAAAAAAATCAAATTTAAAAATAAAGTCATTTAATGTGATATTTAATGTGATAGAAGTAAAATAAAGCTAAAACAAGAAAAAATTATAATCACAATTATTTTTCCTCTATCTTGTTAGATGGCTTTTATGATATTGACTTTTATGATATGATTTGTTATGTCTTTGCAAAGAATAAAATAAAATAACTATTATTGTGATTTCTCTTATCTTTGGATGAAGACCCAAGGAATAGAATTAAGGAAAATCATTTAACAAAGACAAAAGAAAATTGATTATAATTACAATTTTTTCCCTCTTTATCTTTATTTTTCTTTTTTCATGTTTTTCCTTCTCACAATGAATATGAAAAAAATAAAATAAAATCAAAACAAAACAAAAGGCATCAACCATATTTATATTAAAATGACAAAACACATAGAGTACACATTCATACAAAAGGCATCAATCATATTTACAACACACACAAAACACATATTCATTGGTTTGTATTATATGACGACACATTCATTGGTTTGTATTATGTGACAAATAGGATAAGTGACTTTTTTCTACAATTCTTAATTTTTACAAATTATAAGCTTAAATAAATATAATATTTAATTACTTTAATAAAAGTCATCATAATCATAAATGAAATTTAATTTAATTTTTTTGATATATTTTGTATATGTAATAGAAATCTAAAAAATAAATATCTCTTAATTTATATAGGTAAGAAGATCAAACTTACTCAATTTTGATTTTTTCTAACATTGACATTTTTTTGTGAGTATAAGATAAATGTTCTAGTAAGTGGAATGCTTTATAATGAAAAAAAATTGTGATTGTTTTATAATTTTTTTGAGTATAAATTTGAATGTCTTAACATAATGAAAATATGACTTTTTGAATAAAAAAAAGATTGGGCCATGAGACTCATTCATTCTACATAAAAAAATCAAAAGTATGCATATATACCATTTATGGGGTAATAATTTTCACTACAATGCATTTAAGGTAGTTTGAGGTAGTACATAAGCCATGAGCTCTAGAGGAAACTAATGAAGTATATGTCTATTGGTTTGGTCTTAAAACATGATCTAGACCATAAAACTCTATCAAATTAAATAAAATATCAAACCACTAACCATATCCTAATTGTAAGCCAAATATTACATCTTTAAGACCTCTATCAACCTTTAGAAAAAAATTAGGACAATTTGTATATCTTAAAGATACATAAAATTCATGAGCAAGGAACTTTAAGCTTGTTATATATAAAAAAATTGAAAGAGGTTTACATGTTATTCCTAACAGATTAACTGTATATTTAATCTCAAAGGCATGATGTATCTTGTTATTTCACTTTAAACCTTTTTACAGATTTTAAACGTTCTAAGAAATGATTCATGAGATACTTTTGGAGGACATTTGCTCTAAATCTGATGAGAAATTGTTAGATCCACAAATTTGTGTGATAAGTACCTAATCAATTTTTGCATAGAAATTGATTTTAAATAACAAAAAATAATAATTTATTGGAAATTTATATGGCTCAATTAGAAACTTTAAATTTAATGGATAAATTGATCATAGTTTATGCATCAAATGTAGTAAGAAATCCTAGGAAGCCATCATCAAAGTAGAGAAAAAATGCATAATACATTTAATAAAATTGTTAAAAATATAAATTTTGATTAATTTATTCATCATCTTTTCCAACCGTATAAAATATAAAATTTGGACAAATCAATCACCAGAATTTAAGATATAAACTCATGAAGTTACATTGTCATAAATTTCAAATCCCTACCTAACCTGCTCCCCATATATAGATCGTTCAACCCTGTAAAATGAACCCACAGCTGAAAGTGACCAAAAAAGTCTGCGTCCACTATTGTGTCACGACTCATGGTCACCAATTAGTAAAACTAATAAATGCGTGTGATATCCGGTTTTGCCAATGCAACAAAAATATCCTTTGAAATTTCACTTCTGTCATTGTAACAAAAATATCCTTTGAAATTTCACTTGGACTCACTCTTACTACTAAAGGGAAAAGCCATTTTATTCTGTGTTTTTTATTTTTATTGATAAGTCTTTTTTCAAACTTGAAATAAGTTTTTATCAAATTTGAAAATACATTTATAAAAAGAAATTGAAAGTTAATCAAAAGAAAAAATAAATAAATAAAATCATTTAAAATTTTCCATTTTATTTATAATAAAAATGGAAAAATAATTTAGATTTTTCCGTAAATATATAATTAATAAAAAAAAAATTTAAAATTCATAGTAAAAATAAAAATAAAAATTTCATAAAAATATATGAATCAACTAAAAATAATAATTTAGATTTTTATAGATGACTTTTCTTCTATTATTTATTTAGTTTTTATTTTTATTTTTCTTTTGTCTTTTAAATTAACATTTCTAGTGTAATTTGTTATTTTTCTAAATGATTGGACTTTTTTTTTTTTTGTCTTTTTAAATGGTATCTTAACTGTCATTTAATATATCTCTAAATAATTTTTTCCCTATAATTTTTTTTGTTTTTGTATTATTTATTTAAAGGCTATTTCTACTGTTTTAAATTTAATTTTTTCTTTTTGTTTTCTATTTTAATTTTAAGAGAAAAATAAAATAAAATTAAGAAAAAAAATCACAAAATTTTCACTATTTTTTTCTTTTTTTAAGAAAATAAGAAAATTTTTCTTTTTTTATTTCTATCTTAATTTTGAGGAAAAAATAGAACAAAATAAAGAAAAAAAATCACAAAAATTTCACTATCTTGCCTTTGTGAAGAAAACACAAAGGAAAATCCCCCGGATGGGGTGTTGGTGTAGGCCACATGGAGGGATGAGGAGGAGAGTACAGGCCAGCGCGGCAGGGGCCATGTGTCGGGCTCGTGCCAAGCCCCACCGCCTAATCCATGCATTTAAATACCTATACGACGTCCACTGCACCATTAACGTTGGTGCGCCCGACTCCCATTGCTGTCTCCTCCATGGCTTCTCTATTTGAAAGCACCAATAACCTCCACATGCATCCTGACCTTCTTATTCCTCAACCACCCATACTTGGCTCACTCTGGTTTCCCTCCTCCATGGTGCTCACTGCCATCGGGTTACTCTAGGCTCTCTATGTCCATCCGAAACTCTCCTCTTATCTTTGCCTTCCCTGCGAGGTAAAAATGCCACAGCAAAGAGGGAGGCCAAGGAGAGGCTCTCCATGGCATCCTCCTTGGCCTTGAGTATCTGTTTCTCCCCCTGGCTCACCTTCTACACCCTCCTCGCACTCCTCGCAGCCTGAGCTGGAACCTCTTTCCACCTCCACCCCGCCTGCCTCCCGGTTTGAAGGCCTGGTCATCACCGACAGCTCGCTGGGTTCTCTCTCATGACTTCCCGTAGTTCCTTTGAACTCCCTAGCTAGCGGGCCATTTTTTGCACCGGCAATATTCCCCTCCCACCCACCCTTGGAGGCACCACCTTTTCTTTGGGATGCCCAACACAGTCCACACTCTTTCACCGACTCCATCCCAGACTCGCAACTGCAGGACAGCATAGACATCCTCTATGGGCTGGTTTTTGAGCTCCGGCAAGGATTGGAGGACCTTCATTTCCGACTGCAGCTACTAGATGGGAAGACCTCGGCTCTCTTTCAGATCCTTTCCACCTTCTAGGAGGCTTTCCACTCCACTCCAGAAGCCACGGGAGCAATAGAGCTTCCCCATGGAGAGCTCGTCGACAGGAATGAACAGGTGCAACAGCCAGAAGGTGGTGACTTGGGGTAGGCCATGCACAGGGACACAGAGGTTGCAGTAGTCATGGGCGTCCACATGCACAATTGATCCGGAGACACTCTGCTAGCTGCCAACCTGGAAGGGGGCAACTTGGATGCTGACATACAAATGGAAGGGAAAGGGACGCCCATATAAGAGGAACCCTGGGACAAGGCATACCAAGCCACCTGGCCAGGCTTTTTGCCAAGTGTCTGACTCCTCTGGGGGTCTGATCTTTTCACTAGTTTATTTTCTTAGCTGTAGCCTAGTTAGATTAGATTTGTTTATCTAAGACTGTTAGACTGTAAAAATTTCTAGACTTAGTCGGTTGGCTGAACTGGTTTCCCCTTTCTTGGGGCAGTTCGATAACTATATCACGGTTGTTTTCAAGCTTCTGTAACTCTGTCTGGATTTTGAATTTTCTTTATATATAAAATCTCTTACTTACAAAAAAAAAAAAAAAAACACAAAGGAAAATATATTACAAAGACAAAAAATCATTTATTAAAAAAAATTCCTTTAACAAGATGGAGGAAAAATATAAATTGTTAATGATTTTTTTTTTTTATAAATTTTTTTAATTTAACATAACAAAAAAAAGAATAGGAAAAAAATCACATTATTTAAAAATGAAGTACTTTAATATGATAGAAGAAAAATAAAGCAAAAATAGAAAAAAACCATAATCATAGTTATTTTTCTTCTATCTTGTTAGATGACTTTTATTATATGATTTGTTATGTCTTTGCCAAAATAAATCATATTAGATGACTTTTATGATATGATTTGTTATGTCTTTTCCCAAATAAAACAAAATAATTATGATTGTCATTTCTCTTATCTTTGGAGGGAGACATAAGACAAAAGAAATTACAATAAGAAAAATCATTTAACAAAGATAGAAGAAAATTGATTATGATTATGATTTCTTCTATCTTTATCTTTATTTTGTTTTGTCTTGATTTTTTCTTTTCATTGTGAAAAAAAACCATAAAACAAAATCAAAATAAAATGAAACCCATCAATCATATTTACTTGGAAGTGACATCTTTATTTTGTTTTTTCTTTATTTTTTTATTTTAACTTTGTAAAAATACATAAAAGAAAATCAAAACAAAACCAAAAATATCAACCATATTTACTTTGAAGTGACAACACACATAAAGCACATAGTCATTGATTTGTATTACATGACAAATAAGAGATGTGACTTTTCTCTACATATATTTATGTTACAAATTATAAGCTTAAATATAATATTTAATTATTTTAATAAAAATTCATCATAATCATACATGAAATTTATTTGTTTTAATATGTTTTGTATATGTAATAGAAATCTTAAAAACGAATATCCTTTAATTTGTATAGGTAAGAAGATAAAACTTAAAAAATAATGTAATAATTTTGATTTTTCTTTAATTGATAAGCAATATGTTTGTGTAAGTGGAATGATTTAATATCTAAATAATGGAATCAATGTATAAAAATTATGATTATTTTATAATTTTTTTGAACCAATAAAATAGTCACATACAAAAATTTGTATGTCAAGCATCCGTTTAGCATTTGAAAGTTTTAACATAATGAAAATGTGATTTTTTTAGCATGTAGAGGTTAGTGTCTAGTAGTKTKGTATGCAATTTTTTTTTTAAATCATTAAGGAATTAAAAAGATACAAGAGAGGAATTTAAAAGTTACAAGAGAAATATTAACTCTTTGTTTATGCACTAATGTGTCTGCACTAATGAGTTATGTCACAGGAAAATAAGAGAAAATAAAATATTCTTTAAAAAATTAGATATTTGAAATAGGCATAAACAAGTCTACTTATGTTTGCAATTTCGTTAGCTATGGCTATTTGTAACGCATTGTAGTGGTTCATTAAAATAAAACATATTGAAAGATGAAAACATGTTGATTTTGATATGTTTTATGAATTCCATACCACCAACTTGGCTACATCAAACCTAAGTGTGATGTAGACATATAGTAAGAAACATGACACATAGAACATGACTAATGGTTGAGATGACCTCTTACGGGTATCCATGGCCTTTGTGTGGGGATATGGACATCATTTGAGCACATGGCATGGGTCTTGAGGCCATAGACATGGTCGAGGGTGTTGGATTACTGAGAGGGGGGGGGTGGGGTGAATCAGTAATAGCGTAATTATAATCCTTTTTCTTCAAATGTTATATCAATGTAGAATTATTATCCAATAATGAGCAATAAGAAATAAACAATCGCACACATACACAGTACACCAGTGTTTTACGTGGAAACCCAAATCGGGAGAAAACCACATAATGCTTTTCTTATATTTATTGAAGAATTACATTCATTGGAAGCACCAACTTCCTTTGTTTTCTAGCTGCAACTGGAAGGAGGCTCCAACCCCCTAGTTTCTCAGGCTACAACCTGAGGGAAGCTCCAACTCCCTAATTCTCTGGCTATAACTAGAAGGAGGCTACAACCCCCAATGTTCTCCAGCTACAACCAGAAGGTGGCTACAACCACATGTCCTTGCCCCGTCCTGCCACCCTGAAGTAGAAGTAGAATGATGGAACCACTATCACACTATCACTGTGAGATATACCACTGCAAACCTATACCAATAAATCTGAACCATGCACAAAAACACGCTCTGGTGCAACCTCAAAGATCTGACTAGGGTTCACCCCAGCCGCTGCCATGGAAGCTCAGGGGGGAGGGGAGCCGCCACCCCCTCCTTCTCCGTCCTCCTCCTTTCGAAAGCTAGTTGCAGCCTGTAGCAAGAAGCTTCGTCCTTCAGTTCCCCCAAGCTTCGTTAAGAAACTAGACGTTGTCCCGGAGATTGACCTGCCCCCCGAACATCCTATGAAGGTCACTCTTTCCCTATCAGATCAAGGACTTGTTGGTCAATTCATGGGGATCTGGCCCTCAACCAGATCCACAGACAACTAGATTCAAAGGAACTGGAGACCGTTGATCACAAACAGTGTAACGTGCTATGTGGTCGGGAGAGGGTATTTTATTTTCGAATTCATCTCTCAGGAGGACAGAGATTTGATCTTCAGAAATGGACCGTACTTCATGGGCACCCAAGGGCTCTATTTGAATCGATGGACCCCAAGCTTTTATCCCGCCTCAGAAGTGCCTAAAGACGTCCCCGTCTAGGTTAGACTCCTGACTCTGCCAATACACTGCTGGAACCCCTCCTCGCTGCAAGCAATCAGAAATGGATTGGGACGTTACATTGATCGAGTAGACCCAAGAGACCAATACTCCTGTGCACAGATTTGTGTGGAATTTGACCTGGAGGTAGGTCTACCGGAAGCAATAAAATTAAAATTTGGGGATTGGCAGCACTTCCAAAAATTGGATTACAAACAACTCCCATTCAAGTGTAGAGGATGTCATGAATATGGCCACTTCCAAAGGAACTTCCCAAAGAACCCTATTACAGAGAAAGCAGGGGATGAAGGATGGAAACAGGCTCGGAAGGGAAAATCCAAAACGAAAGGACCAAGAAATGAAAAGACAGTCCCAACACAAGCCAAGAACTCAGGAACCAAGGAGACTGAGAACAACTTCAATATATTGGATAAGGAAACTGGCAAAGAGGAAGAAAATCCAAGTAAAGATGTCCAAGAGGAAGGAGCAAGAGGAAATTAGACCCCTGTGGACAAAGGAAATCAAACAACAGAATAAGAAGGGGAGAAAAACAAATCCCCCCAAAGGATGGAAGGAAGTTAGGACATAGAGGAAGGGGAGATCTCAACAGGAAGCGACTTAGAAGGTGCAAGTGAAGCCTGGGCCACCCCAAAGAAAACGAGAAGAGGCAGGAAAACCAAAAAGGCAGAAAGAGACCAAGAAACATACAAAGATGTCCTAAAGGATTCACAACCAACCATCAAATAGCTGATCAATGTTCGACATACTAGAAAGCAAGACAAAGCCTCCCAAGGAGGCCGCTCCTCCCCCTAAGGTATTTAATGATTCTAACCTCCTGGAATTGTAGGGGAATTGGTAGCAAAAGGAAAGAGGAAGCACTCAAGGATATAATCAAAGCTTAGAAATAAAACATCCTTCTCCTCCAAGAGACCAAGATGAGTCAGCAAGACTCACTCAAAATTTCGCTGAACATTTGGAGAGGCAGCCAAGGAATAGATGAAAATTCCAGAGGTGCCTCAGGAGGGCTCTGCACTCTGTGGAACACCTCCAAAATAGATCTCATTAGCTCTGACACATGCATGCATTGGATTCACACCAAACTCCTCCAGAAAGACTCGAGTTATCGGGTAAGCATCTTCAATATCTATGTGCCACAACATATATAGGAAAAAAAACACTGTTGGGAATCCCTAAAAAACTTCTTGCAGCAAAATGAAATTGAAAATATCATTCTCGGTGGGGATCTAAATGTAACCCTATCTCAGGAGGAAAAAAGAGGGGGATCCATCGTGAGAGACCCAGCTAGAGAATGGGTGGAAGATCTAGTCTCAGTCTGGGACCTTATAGATATCAAGCTTGCCAAAGGACTCTGTACGTGGTCAAACAAAAGGATAGGCCCTGGGCACATTGCTGCCAGACTAGATAGATTCCTAGTCCAAAGTTCCTTTCTTTTACTGGGACTCACAACCACTGCAGAGATCCTGCCCCACAGTGTCTCAGATCACAAGCCCATCTGCTTAGAAATTAGAATAGACCAAGTCCGAGGACCCATCCCTTTCAGATTTAACCCGAATTGGATACAAGACAAAGAATTTCTCCCTCTTGTTTCCAAAACATGGAGTAGCATTGTTAAAGTCTCAGCTTTTTATTTCTGGGAAGAAAAATTAAGAAGGATAAAGAGAGCTCTAAAACTTTGGGAAAAGAGCCAACCAAATCCAATCGCCTCGTGCATAGAAGCCCAAATGCAACTCGAGAACCATCAGCTGGAAATAGAAATCAAAGAGGTCACGCAAGAAGGCCTGCAACAAGAAGACGACCTTCAAAGACAATGGCATAGAGCCTGCAGAGAGGAGGAAAGCTACTGGAGGAAAAAATCAAGAAGCCTTTGGATGAAAGAAGGAGATAAAAATAGAAGCTACTTCGATAAGCAGGTGGAGGAAAGGAAACACTACAAAGCAATGATAGAAATACAAGTCCAAAATAAAACAATTGCAGACCCAGAAGGCACAAAACAAGTAGCCTTTAAAGCCTTTGAGGTGCTCTACTCAGAACCACAAGGGGCAGAAATAGTCCCACAGATGTACCCCCTCTCCATTATTCCAGGCCTCATAAAGGAGGATATCAACATCTATCTGATTAAGGATGTATCGCAGTAGGAAATAAAGGAGGCCCTGGACCAAATGAACCCAGATAAGGCCCCAGGCTCAGATGGTTTCACTGCCAGATTCTATCAACAGTGTTTGGAAATAATCAAAACGGATCTAACCAAAATGATCAAGAAATCGTAATAGAGCAGGAAGCTGGGCGGGAGCACCAACTCAGCCTTCTTGGCACTTATCCTGAAAGAGAAAGGAGCAGTCTCCTTCAACCATTTCAGGCAAATCTCCCTTTGCAACACAAGCTACAAAATTCTCACAAAAGTTATAACCAATAGACTCAAAACAGTCCTCCCTCTCATCATCCTAGAAAACCAAGGAGGCTTCATCAAAGGCAAGCATATTGCCGACAATATCATGCTATTTCAAGAGGCCCTACACTCAAGTGTCTGGAGGAAAGACAAAGATATGATAATTAAACTGGATCTCGCCAATGCCTTTGATAGAGTTAGACATAAATTTTTATTTGAAGTAATGAGAAAGTTTGGTTTTGACCTGTCCTTTGTAAATTGGATAAAATATTGTATTGGATCACCATGTATAGCCCCGATGGTGAATGGGAAAGTAACAAAGTTCTTCCAAGCCTCTAGGGGCTTAAGGCAAGGGTGCCCCCTTTCGCCCCTTCTCTATGCAATCCAAGCTTTATTTCTAAGCTATCAGTTGGGAAATTATGAAGTCCAAAATAACCTCTAGGGACTGAGAATCGCGCAAGGGGTGAAAGATATAAATCATGCGCAATTTGTGGACGACACGCTACTGTTGGGAGGGGAAAGTCCTATAATAGCATAGAAGTTTAAAGAAGAGTTGGAAGCTTATGCTGCAGTCTCAGGAAGTGAAATAAGCTAGACCAAAAGAAAAATTTATGGATGGAATATTACGCGAAATGAAATGTTGGGAATCACAAGAGTTTTGGGGATGGAAGGGCACACCAACTGGGAGGTCTTCAAATACCTGGGAATTCCCATATTCAAATCTTCCCCAAGAGCTTCTCACTGGAACCATCTGATAGACAAACTAAAAAACAAAATTTCCTCCTGGGGGGAGAAATGGCTAAATCTAGTAGGAAAAGCTGTCCTGATTAAATCCGTGTTGACCAACATCCCCATCTATCAGAGCTCGTTTCTATTATCCCCGGCCCCCATCATCCAAAAAATCGAAGCACTACAAAGACGCTTCTTGTGGGAAGGAGGAAAACAGTCACGAAGGTAAATGCATCTGATAAATTGGGAAAAAACCTCAAAACCCTTCTTTGAAGGTGGCCTTAACTTTAAAATAAACCAAGCTCAAAACCTAGCTTTGGGGGAAAAGTTGCTTTGGATGATGGTCACTGGCAAGCCAACTTGGAGCAAACTGACACTTTAGAAAAAGTACTTTAGGGGGCCTAGGGACCGTTGCTTAGATTTTCCTTGCAGGTAACCAAAAGGCTCCCCTATTTTCACACTCTACAAAAAGGCATTGCCCCACTTCATCCCTCATCTCACTTGGGTGCCAAGAAACAAAAAGAAAATCAAAATTTGGCAAGACTCAATTATGGGAGATCCCCCCCTAGAGATGAGATAGGATCTGCTTCATCTCAAGGAATTGATGGAAAGCCAAAACATAATTACCCTCTTTGACATCTCAATTTGGGGGGAGGACAAATTCATGACTTGGCAAGGGTGGGGAGTGCCCAACAGACCCCCTGATCTTGAAAGGGATTGGTGCACCCTACAACACTGTCTTCAAGGGAAAGCTCCCCTAAGGAAAAAAGGAAAGGACGAAAGAGGCTGGGGAGGGAATGCCAAGGCCTACACCAAAAGAGGGCTACCACCTCATCACCTGCATCCCCATCGTCCTGCCCAATCCAACCATCTAGAGAGCAATCTAGCAGTCCAAGTCCATCCCAAAAATGGACTTTTTCATTTGGACCCTTGCACACAACAGCATCCAAACAGGGGAAAACCTCAAAATACGTGGTTGGGAAGGTCCCTATAGGTGCCCCTTATGTCTACTTGCTGAAGAATCTATAGACCACCTCCTTCTCAACTGTGTTTTCTCCAAAGAAGTCTAGAAGCTAGAAACAGGAACACAAAGTGCCCTCAGCCTTCCCCCTGACATAAGAAGTCTCCTCCTCCATTGGGACTCCTATTACCCATTCAATTTTAAAAAAAGAAGCCAAGCCTTTGCTATGTGGAAAGTTCTCCCAAATTTCATCCTGTGGAAGCTATGGATGGAAAGGAACAACATAATCTTCAGGGATAGCAAAAGAAGCATAGCCCTTGTCATAACCAAAATCCACACACTCTTTGATGAATCTGCACCTTATCTATGCAATTCAAAGAACAACCACATGCCGGAAGCATTAGAGGAACTCTGGTTAAGCAGTTCAAAATCCAATGTCACATGGGCAGAAAGGCTAGCACCCCAATCAAAGAGGAATGGGAGATCAAGAAAGGCAAACAGGATTTTGCCAATTGGAAAAGAAGGAGAAAAGCCCATATCCTATCCTTTGACGGGGCTTCGAAAGGGAACCTGGGCCAAGCTAGAGGAGGGGGGATAATTGAAACTCCCCTTGAGGCTATGCCAATAAACTTCACATTGGATTTAGGAATAGAATCCAACAACAGAACAGAGGCCTTGGCTCTCTGGAAAGGGCTAATTCAAGCAAAAAGACACAGGATCTAGGACCTGATTATAATTGGTGACTCGAGAGTGATAATATAGGAAATAATTCATCATTCTAAAACTCAGAGTGCGAAGCTCAATAAACTTTTGGACAAAATTCATCATGTATCATGTGTTAAGGGAACTGAATGGGAAAGTGGATGAGGAAGCTAATAGAGGCACACTTTTGGAGACGGGAATTTTGAAAGTGAACGAAACGGTTACTAGTGTGGAACTTCCTTGAAACATGATAGTC
>JASDQU010292347.1:4239-14349 GCA_032191745.1 Picea mariana
GTCAGCCCAAGGAAGATTTATGTGCAGTCTGACAGAGAAGTACTCAGATGGAAATCTTTAGACAGGATGGTTATATCAGATCTCACTTCTAGCAGTTGTAAAGGAGTCTGAGTATAAATAGCTCAATGTAAGATTTTGTTAAGGTGGTCAACTGGTTGAGCAAAGCTCCCTATTTTTTAATATTTTGATGCCAGAACTATTCTCTGGTTATGTATCAAATTTGAGAATTTCGCATTAATAGAAGTTATCTTCTTTCATCTCTTTGCTTAAACTGTGTTGAAACACTCAGGCATGGAGGATCCAGTTGAGGGTTGTGATTCTATTGTAATGTAGGTTTGACTACAGTAATGTCGTGACCAGTTTTAGTCAACTTCCCTGTTATCTTATTTCCCCTTATGCTAAGAGGCTTGGGCATGGAGTATCCAGTCGAGTTGTTGTAGTTGCACGACATTGTAGGTTTGATTATTATGTTTCTTTGACATATTTCAGTGTCTGAAACTTGAGTTCAAGAGTTCTCTTGATCCTGAGTTTTTCTTCACCAAGCTGCTTGAAAGTTGGATGCCCACAATAGTCTTGTTCACCTCTCTCACTAACTCTTATATCTTCTCACACTTAAACTCAAATCACTGACTGAAGTTAATGAGGCCCTCACTTCCATGTACACTGCTTTTCCATTTTCTGTGTTAAAATCATTCTTGTACTGAGTTCTGTCCATTTGACTTCCACTCATAAAACCAACATCCACCAAACATTTTGATGGGTTCTGGGCTTATCCTCTCGCAATCTGAGGGTGAATCTCAATGCTAACATTCATGGCATCATTGTCGGTGAATGAATTGAAGACATTTCCTTGCGATAGAACGACAAAGAAATTTTGATTTTGAAGGTGCATCAGAAATAAGTAACTTGAAGATTGCAACTTGCACCTGGCGACTTCGTTGTTTCAGTTGTGGCTCCAAAAGGAAGACACACGAGGTCTACTCCATAGTTGCCTCTGGATACTCCTAAAGTTGACTTGGAAAATATTATCAGAAAAGGAAAGACCCCTCAAGAAGGGATTTCAATTGATATATCACGTGATTCTATTAATTTACATGATCCTTCTTTAAAAACTCCGCTAGTTGTATCTAATTTTTCCATTCTACCATCTGTTGGAGTTTCTAGAAGTTTAAATTTTGGGAGTTTCCCTATTTAATTATCCTCTTCTAGGCCTCATTTAAAAGAAATCTTTGACGCCCATGTTTCTCTTGAGATTGTAAAGTGGTTCACACCTAGAAGCTTAGAAGATTTTCCCACTTTGGGTCTCTCTACTCCTCCTCCTGTCATAGTTGTTGCATATAAAGAGGGGGAAAATTATTTTCCTTTGAGCCCTATACCATTTGCCTCCAAAACTCAGTCATTTCCTCCTTCTCCTAGATATGCAACTACAATCGCACCTATCCAAACTTCATCTCCCCCTTGTTCTCCCACAACTCACATCCAAATGGCAGCTGCTAATCCTCCTAGAAACAAAATGGATGCCATAGTGGCTGCTAGGTATACCCCTCTAGTTCTGCCTCAACCTATGTATGCCATCCCAGTTGGGGATTACCTCAAGTACATGCCCAAGTTTATAGGAGAGGAAGACATAACTGATGAAGAGCACCTTTCATCTTTTTACAGTTATGCAGATAATCTTAATATTGAACATGAAGATGTCTAGTTGAGAGTTTTTGTATAGAGCCTTGATGGTGAGGCTGGAAAATGGTTCAGGGGTTTGACTCCCAGATCTATTAATGGGACTGAAGCTCTAGATGATTTGTTCTTAAGACATTGAGGGGATAAAAAAGACTTCCTTTACTATATTACCTAGTTTGGGTAACTCAAGAGAGAAGAAGGGGAATCTGTCTCGGACTTCTCCAAGAGATTTAATAAGATGTACAATAAGATACCTCCTGAAATTAAGCCTACTGAAACCTCTACAAAGATCACTTATGCTAGTTCTTTTGATCCTGATTTTTGCCTCCTAGTGAGGGAAAGAAGAGCTACCTCCTTGACTCATATGCAAGACGCAACCCTTGAATTAGAATCCAATATATTGGCAATTGATAAGCTTATGAGTAAGGCTGATAGAGATAGAAGAAAATAAAATGCCAAATCTTCTACCTATGCTTCCCACCATCAAGTTGATGAGTTAAAAAAAATGATGAAATCACTTTCCGCAGAAATGAAGAGATTGAAATTTGAGGGGAAACAGGGCTACAGGTACCCCCAAAATGCTAATAATAGGGGTAATTTCAGGAGACCCAATAATTCCCCTCAGATCATCCAGAGGGATCAAAGAAATAGGGATAGGGATGATCAAAAGATACAAGCCCCTCTCCAAAATAACCTAGTTATTGATGAGGGAGGAGAGGAAGAAGAGACCGATCCTGAGATTCATTGTCTTGGTGACACCTCTTTGTCCCATCATTTAACTTGGTCTGTATATGAAGAGTTCCTCATGGATAGCCATCTAAATGAGATGAGCAAAGGAAAAAGGACCAAAGACAGCCCAAACATATATAACCTCAGGTCTAGGAAGAAGGAAGGGAAGCCCGATATTCCCGATCAGCCCAGTCAAGCAGATGATCCTGTTAGAAAGAGGGTAGTTGGAAGCAAGGAAAAAGAGGTACATAAACCCGAAACAGTGATTAATACACCTATCCTAGAAGTAAAGGAAATTATGAAGCCTCACCCCCATTTTAGTTTCTAGAATGAGATTCAAAAGATAAAAATTCATGTGCCTTTCTTGGAGCTAGTCAAACATGAATATTTCAAAAGGTACCTCTCCAAACTGTTGCAACCTGAGCCTTCATCTTATTCCACAAATTCAGGAAACCTCCAAGATGAAAATCCTGCTACCATACCGAGACCTTTGGTAGAGGATAGATATGACTCCTCTCCTCCTTTCTATACCTCATTGAACATCCATGATAAGGTGTTTCACAACTACTTGATGGATTTAGGGGCATGCCACAATATTATGCCTAATATTTTCATGGAGGAGCTCGGGTTGGAGGTCACAAAGACTTATCACGACCTATACTCATTTGACTCTAGGAAGGTAAAGTGCCTCGGGGTTATTAAATACTTGCTTGTTTCCTTGTTTCAGTTTCCAATGAAAAGTGTGGTCATGAATATTGTAGTGGTTGTTGTTCCCTCTAATTTTGGGATTCTCTTGTCTAGATATTGTATTAAAATATTGGGGGGAACCTTGCAGATGGATCTCTCGTATTCCACTATCCCTATGTTTGGAGGTGAATAGAGAAAGATTTATAGGGAAGCACAACTTTCTTACATCATCAGTGATGAAGTGAATCTAACCAATCACCCCACTTTTGCAGTAGACACTAATGTGGGAACCCATATGTTGCAACTCATTGATGGTCTTCAAGCGCCTATTGAAATCAGAAAGTAGATAGTTACTTCTCGTGAAGATCCTCCTTCAAATGTGTCTGTTTGGAAAATGTTTTTTGATGGAGCCTCTTCCAAGGAAAGTGATGGGGCTGGGGTAGTTTTCATTACCCCACCCAAGAGATCATATCTTTGTCTTTTAAGATTGAATTTGAAACAACAAACAATGTGGAAGAATATGAGGCTCTTGTCTTGGGTTTGAGATCTACCAAATAAATGATGATTAAGGAGATGGAAATATTTGGAGATGTTGAGTTAATTGTACATCAGGTCAGAAATCTGTATGAGGCTAAGCACCCTAGATTGAGGGCCTATGGAAATGAAGTATGGGATCTTGTTGACAGTTTCTTGGTTTTTAATATGTCATTTGTTCCAAGAGAGGAAAACTCTATGGAAGATCCATTGGTTGTCTCAACATGTAATTTCAGGGTCCCTTTGCCCCCAAAGCTGAAATATGAAGTGGAAGTAAAATGCAGACCCTCGATTCTTGACAATGTCAAGTATTGGAAGGTATTCAAGGATGATCTTGAGATTAAAAAGTTTCTTGAGACTATGGATGAATTTTCTGATTTTCATATTGATTAGGATAAAGATACTGGAGAAAGCCCTCATGTTGATGTTTTTTTGAATAAAATTGTTGATCATCATATTGTTCAGTTTCCAAGTAACCATATTCCAAAGGGACTTGTCCCTTTGGAGAGATTGTTTGACAGGAATGATGTTGATGTAAAGGTAAAAGGCTCAACTAAAGAGGTTGATGTGACCGAATGCAATTTAGGAATAGAGGAGGATCCCAGGTATGTCAAGCCATCTAGAAATCTGTCAGAGGAGAAAAGGGTCGAGTATGTCAAGATTTTAAGGGAGTTTTCTTATGTTTTTTCTTGGAAATATGAAAACTTAAGGACATATGACACCAACATCATTGAGCATAAGATCCCTTTGAAATAAGAGGCTAGAAATTTCAGGCAGAAACTCAGACAGATAAACCCCTTATTGCTTCCTATCATGGAAAGGGAAGTAAAGAAGTTGTTGGATGCCTAGATCATCATCCCCTTGAGATTTTCAGAATGGGTGGCTAATTTGGTCCCTGTGAGGAAGAAGAATGGAGAAATCAGATTATGTGTAAACTTCTGAAATTTGAATAGGATCTCCAAAAAGGATAACTACCCCTTGTCGAAGATGGATCACATTCTACAGAAAGTGACTGGTTCATCCAGGATGTCTATGATTTATGGCTTCTCCAAATACAATCAGATCTATGTCCTTCCTGAAGATAGAGAGAAGACAACATTCACTACTCCTTGGGGCACATTCATGTATACTAAAATTCCTTTTGGATTGATGAATGAAAGACCAACCTTCCAGCGAGCCATGGACATTGCCTTCATTGGAGAAAAAGGAAAGTTTGTAGTCATCTACCTGGATGACATTACATAATTCTCGAGGTATGATAAAAATCACTATCATCATTTGAAGAAAATATTCCTGAAGTGCAGGAGGTTTGGTCTCTCCCTCAATCCTAAGAAATCTTTATTTTCTATGAAAGAGGGAAAATTGTTGGGGCATATTGTGTCAGTTGAAGGGGTGATAATTGATCCAAGCAGAGTAGAGGCCATCCAAGAATTATAGTTTCCCAGATATAAGAAAGAGGTTCAGTATTTCTTGGGTAAAATAAAATTTTTGAGTAGGTTTCTTTCTAATTGTGTTGAGTTGGTCAAGCACATTACAACCATGCTTAAAAGGGGGAACAAAGTGAAGTGGATTGTTGAGCCCATAAAGTCTTTTGACCAAATCAAAAAGGCTTTGACTAAAGCACCAGTGCTCATCATCCCTGACTATTCTAAAGAATTTATGATTTTTTATTTTTCCTCATATGATACATTGGTTGTTGTTTTGCTATAGAAAAATACAAAGGGGTTGGAGTAGCCTATTTCCTTTTTCAGTAGATCAATGAGGGATCTTGAGATGAGATATGATATAATGGAGAAGAAGGCATATGCTTTGGTCAAATCTCTTAAGGCTTTCAAAATTTATGTCCTGCATTCAAAGATCAGTGTATATGTTTCATCAACCTCAATAAAAGAGATCTTGATCCAGCTTGATATAGATGGGAGGAGAAGCAAATGGATCGCCAAAATTCTAGAGTTTGACCTGGAAATAAAACCCACCAAATTGGTGAAAGGCCAAGGTTTAACCAGGTTACTGGCCGAATCAAATTGCAAGGCGTTGGGGGTTAATTTCATGAATAGAGACTCAGAAAATAAGAAAACTGAGATCGCTAACAAAATCCCTCATGTCAACCTCGACCTAGCAAAATGCACCTGGTATAAAGACATCATATATTTTCTGCAAAGGTTGAGGCCTCTTGATGGTTTGGACAAGAACAAGGTGAGATCTTTGAAACTCAAAGTGGTCAAATATTGTCTCATCGATTAGGTTTTGTACTAGAAAGACCCTCTAGGCATTATACTGAGATGATTGGATCCACAAGAGGCCCAAAGAGCTATGACTGATTCTCATGACAACTCATGTGGGGGGAATCATATTTGGAGGACCATAGCTTGTAACATCCTCAGGGATGGGTATTTCTGGCCCAACCTATTTTATGATGTTTGTGCAAAGGTTAGAGCTTGTGTCAAGTGTCAAAAGTTTGTTGGAAATAAAAAACTCAAATCTTTGCCTTTGAAACCCATAATGGTTTCTGGACCTTTTCAGTAGTGGGGCCTTGAGTTCATTGTATAGATCCACCCAGCCTGAAGTGGTCTATTAAGAATCAAAATAGATCTACCAATATTATTACCAAACCACACTTTATTATTACCAAACCCTTGAGGTAGGGCAACACCATACAATGGATCCTATTATGGAAAGGATCCTCTCCTGTTCACTTGCCTCTTCGAGGGGGCATCCTCCTATTGATATACCGCTCCAAATACAATACTTCTTTTCATGTCTCATTACATTGCTTGAACCCCTTTATATAGTGCTATCATCTCCTAAGAACATTATAGAGGAGGAATCTTCTAGAAGTAGAACCTTCTAAGAAACCCTCTTACATTAATTATATCTAATTACCCATTTATTATATCTAACTACCATAGTGG
This sequence comes from Picea mariana, assembly GCA_032191745.1. NCBI lineage: Eukaryota > Viridiplantae > Streptophyta > Pinopsida > Pinales > Pinaceae > Picea > Picea mariana. The sequence goes on from JASDQU010292347.1 coordinate 10,779, forward strand.
GCATTATTTAATAATATAGTGGACCTAGTCCACCTTACATTGAATGACCTCCACTATTATCACTATGGGCCCTCTGGGCCCCCCCACTACCTCTCTAGCTACCTTACATGGTCATCACAGGTGGAGTTTTACCACCACTAATTATTTTACCAAATGGATAGAAGCCATACCTACAAGGAGTGCCTCTAACAAGGTTATCATAAGCTTCCTCGAAGATATCATGTCTAGATTTGGTTGTCCAAGTAAGATTGTTACAGATAATGTTGCTTCTTTCAGAGCTGAGCCATTTATTAATTTCTGTGACTAGTATGGTATTACATCGATCCATTACACTCCCTACTACCCTTAGGGAAATGGTTTAGTAGAGTCCTCTAACAAAAGTCTCATAAATATCATCAAAAAAATTTAGAAGGCAACAAGAAAGCCTAGGATTCAAAGCTAAAATTTTCCTTATGGGTTGATAGAATTACAACAAAGAGGTCACTTGGCATTTCCCCTTTTCATCTTGTGTATGGGGTTGATGATATTTTTCCTACTCAGCTCGCCATGCCTATGGTAACATTCCTCGAATACTACCAAGGAGAACCTGATGATATGGTCGGGAGGATACTGGAGCTGGTAGAAGTATAATAGACCAGGGATAAGTTGCTTGACAAAATGCAGTATCATCAGCAGAAAATAAAACGAGCCTTTTACAAGAGGGAAAGCAAGGAAAATTTTCAGTTGGGGAATCTAGTGCTCAAGTGAGACGCCCCCAAGAAAGAAAAAGGAAAACATGGTAAATTTGAAGCCTTGTGGTTTGGCCCCTTCAAGATTTCTAAGATATTTTCAAACAACACTTATAAATTGCAGAACTTGGAGGAGTCCAAAGATTTTGGTGGCCCTGTCAATGGCCACTTTCTGAAGAAAAAAAATTTGTTTAATCCGCAATCAGTGTTCCACCATTGTAAATACCACTTCCATTTTGTTTTATTGGAATAAGAGACTCCATAACCCAAATCTAAGGCACAAAAACTGTGCGTTCTTGGAAGATCACAGGGAGCATGTCATCCCTTGTGGAGCCAAATGTTATTACATGAATTTGTCAAGGATTCGTATGCATTTTCTATGAATACCCAATTTTGCATCCATGCTCTGTCTCCTTCTTTTCCACACTCCATTCATAGGTTTTTCACTCATGGTTGATAAGGAAGATTTCGGGGTTCGCGATTCGGAAGAAAGCGGTGAAGCTGTTGTTAAAAGGGTTGAAACTCAAAGTTACAAAGTGGAAACAGGGTATTATCTAAGCCGTTGATCATTGGTCGGGGATGACCTTTGATCTCTGTGTGTGGAGACAGTTCATGGTTCGGAAATCAGAAGAATTGGCGGGAGTTGTATTCAAAGCGTCTGAAGTCCAAAGCCTGAAGCACGTAAGGAGCTAAGCTCATGATCATAGCCCAAGGTCATGTGAGAGGTGGGCCTAGGAAGAGAGGATAGTGCCTATTGCATAGAGATGGTCGATTCTGATTTTTGAAGAGGCAATCACAGCCATTGACTCTAAAGTAGATCTGACCATCGATCTAAGTAAAGTATTTTCGTCGATTCGGGTATCGAGAAATCTAGAGTCGGGTGATGTGAACACTCCTGAAGCGCGAAATCCTAACAAACAATGTGGGATAAGCATCGGGTCTCAACCCGAGGTCATGTTGAAAAGGGGCCAAAGATACATGGTGTGCATCCACTGCTCTGTATCCAGGGCTGTTAAACGCCAATTTTGGTGGTGTCTCCATGTGAGGTCTGATGTATCCCAAATTTAGTGGACGGATAAAAATTCAATAGCGGCACTAAAATAGAAGAATTGTCCCGGTCAAAAATCTCAATTAGACCAATGGCCCCGAATCCGTATGCTCATTCAACATCATATTTAATCGCATAAATTGATCATCCCCTGGTTATCTGGCTCGGTCTTGATCCTGAGGAGATATCAATTAATGGACATAGGTCGATAGTTGAAACATCGGCTCAATCCATAAATAGAAGGCACAAAGAGCTCTGTCAAAATGGTCAAAACTGTCAGCCCGAGGAAGATTTATGTGTAGTCTGACAGAGAAGTATTGAGAGGGAAATCTTTAGACAAGATGGTTAGATCAGATCTCACTTATAGCAGTTGTAAAGGAGTCTGAGTATAAATAGCTCAATGTAATATTTTGTTAAGGTGGTCAACTAGTTGAGCAGAGTTCCCTATTTTGTAATATTTTGATGCCAGAACTATTATCTGGTTATGTATCAAATTTTAGACTTTCGCATTAATAGAATTCAACTTCTTTCATCTCTTTGTTTAAACTGTGTTGAAACACTCGGGCATGGAGGATCCATTCAAGGGTTGTGATTCTATTAAAATGTAGGTTTGATTACAGTAGTGTCATGACTAGTTTTAGTCAGATTCCCTATCATCTTATTTCCCCTTATGCTGAGAGGCTCGGGCATGGAGGATCCAATCGAGTTGTTGTAGTTGCAGGACAATGTAGGTTTGATTATTATGTTTCCCTGACATATTTTAGTGTCTAAAACTTGAGTTCAAGAGTGCTCTTGAGCCTGAGTTTTTCTTCCCCAAGCTTCTTGAAAGCTGGATGCCCATAGCAGTCTTGTTCACCTCTCTCACTATGTCCTGTTTCTGCTCATACTTAAACTCAAATCACTGACTGAAGTTAATGAGGCTCTCACTTCGATGTACAGTGCTTGTCTAGTTTCTGTGTTAAAATCATTCTTGTACTGAGTTTTGTCCATTTGACCTCCACTCATAAAACCAAAATCCACCAAACATTCTGATGGGTACTGGGCTTATCCTCTCACAATCTGAGGGTAACTCTTAGTGCTAACAGGATCCCTTTCATTGTGGAAGGAGTGGAGCATTTGAGCCAAGATTATGAAGAAAAAAAAATTGTGCACTCCAATTCCAACAAGGAGATCAACGATGCCACATTGGATACCAGGTTATCCATGGTACCCAATTATTTTTGAATAGTCTTGTGCTTCTTTGAAGAGGGAATGAAATGGGTTATCCATGTCATCCTTACTTACTCTTTGATCTATTTTACCAAAATACAAGGACACTTCACAGTTTTTCTTAAAAAAAAGGTTTTAGATTAAAAAGATAATAATAATTCTACGTATTCACGTTGTTGTGTCGTAATGACGGGGTTCGTTACACCATCTATAATGCTATCAACCTAAAATCAAAATCAAGGAGTATATATAATATGCATAACCAATATATTTGAAGTTAAATACCATACTATTTGACTCATTACCAATTTCTACTATTAATGTAAGACCTACTTTATCCAAATTTAAGTAAAACTCTACAATATGACACATGGTTGTAATATAAAGAATATGCACAAGAATATGTAAACCAATATGTGTTCCACAACATTTAATAAACCACACTATTATGATTAACTATTACAAGTGGAGGAATATTTAACATTGATGGAACTAATTTTTCCATGTCATATACCATTGGAGCTATTGTATGAATTTGGGGGATAAATGGCTTAAATGTATGGGGAGAAGAAATGTGAACTCTCTT
>JASDQU010292351.1:0-14348 GCA_032191745.1 Picea mariana
AATTGGCTTATGAGTTAATCATTTTTTTTTTGTTAATTGGTCTGGACCTTCTTGGCAGCGGGATTAACCTTTGGCTTGAGAAACCGTGACTCAGGGGCATCTAAGCCATCAAAATAACCTAGGGATCGCACCCAGACTAAGCCACACCAACCCTTAACATGGTTGGATTTTTTGTCCCCGCAGGTTTCGAACCGATGACTTTTCAACACAGAGTGGCTTAACAACACACTCTGTCACCGACTGTCCTACACCTTGGGGACAGATTATGAGTTAATCATTACAAAAATGGTGCTGAAGTAAATATTTGGGCTAAGCAAATATCTATTTACAAGGGTAAATACTTAATTATCCCTAATGAAGATTTAATAAATAAATACCAAGGAGCGGTATTTTAGTAAGGTATTTAATTAAGTACCCTAAATCAACTTATAGGAAATGGACAAATGTCATCCTATGGTTGAGTGAGACTATGCACCTTATGGTGACATGGTGAGTCGTAATGGGTCCATGTGTCAAGTAGATACTAGGCCACATGTCACATCAAGAGATGAAGTATTGAAGTCATGGATGATGTGAATTTTCCCCAAGGCAACTACGATTCCCTTAAGACAACAAATTTCAATCATTAACAGGTTGATGAGTTGAGTGGGGTCCAGTATGATAGGTAAACCTTAGCTTTTGAATAGATCTTAACTGTCGGTCAGGAGATCTTGAGTGCATCAAAACCATCCATAGAGGAGAAAGGAATATTCCTCAATACCTTGGGTTTGGGATAGTGAGACTGCGCAAACTTCTCAAACTTTGAATGGATGTAATCGAGAGGGAATATTCCTTGATACCATATTCGTCAGAGGTAAGCGTAGAGTGCATAGGGAGAAGGACTGAGCGACGATGGTTGTAGACCTGCTTGGATTGGGGTTCCACTGTGCTAGGCTAGGTTAGTGTCGCGTCAGATCTAGGGTGTTGCAACGTTAGTTGGAGCAGACAATGAGATGTCATGCAAATACCACATGGAAGTAAAAGAGATGTTTCCTATGTAAATCCGAGAACTTGGGAAGGTCACAACTTCCATTCCAGAGCTCTGTTTAAGGTGAATTTGTTGTCCTTGGAAATCTCTTGACGAGCAAAAGATGATGGATCTCTGAAAGGGAGGAAGTGAGATAGTTTAGAAAAAGTAAAAATTTAATACCCCATCCATTAAAATAAACTTAGGGGGTTGGGTGTGTTACAGAGTGGTATCAGAGAAGGAAACAACACTTGGCCTACTTGGTCTCATGAAAGAGTTGAATAAATTTGTATTAGAAACATAATAAGGGGGAGGGAAACCTACCCTAACCTATTTATCAGAGAATGATTCAAACAATGGGACATAATGGGTTGGAGAACAATCATGAGACTAGTTTACCAAGGCTAAGATGAGCCTATTGAAAGTGTTTACTGTTGTAAGGAGATTATTCGCATAAGCTCCTTGAGGAGAAGGATTTCACATTGAACTTTTTTTTGGAATTTACTCAACAAAAATTGAATCATGTTGGATTACCACATAAGAATTATAACATTGCTTTGGGGGAATTATAGCCACTCCAACAGGATTGGGATTATGCCGATAGGAAATAATAACAAGACTTAGATGTGAATAACTGAAAAACCTACTATTGAGATAATCCCCTTTTTGCAAAGTAAAAAGGAACCCTATAGATTGAGAATAACCTTCATGAAAGAAGTAAAGTGACATGAGCAAGATCAGGATATCATGGTTGTGTTGAGTGTATATCCCTATTAAATTAAGGGTGTGTCTATGCAAGACATAAGAAAGTGGAATGTATCTACACTACATGCATAAGAGAAATGCTTGGTGCACGAGGATATGTTGGAAAGCATATGGAAAAGATTGACCATGCATATAACATGCATATAGACTTGTTTTAGTCTATTATTGGATGTAAAATATGGTGATGTCATATATCATAGGGTTAGTAACGATCTGATTATAGAAGCATAAGTAAAGTACTGATAGTATTGATTGCATACTACCTTATGAAGATAAGGTAAAACGATTAATGAAAATTTGATCATGAATATGGTAAAGGAAGTGTTGGGGTACTTCAATATGACCAATGGGCCAGGTTGACATCCAGAGGTGGATGGTAGCCATATATGTATGGCTTGGTATGCTCAAGTAGTAGCGAGAGGGAATCTAAAAAATGATTCCCTTGATAAAAAGGTCTATTGACCAATAATTGTTTGAGGCACGAAGAGAAGCTAGATTGGTTGTCCATTGCCTTGGGCACCGTTGAAATTGCCCATATTGTAATTCTGGGTTGTGGAATACTTTTATAGGAGTTGGGGAAAGAGTGTTTTCTTGATGGTTTTTGTCATGTAGAAAGGGAAACATAATTATGGATACGTCTATGAGACTTGCCATGTGAATGACTGTAAGCTCTCAAAAGAGAGGGACGCATGGTGTTGACTAATCCTATGAGACTTGTCATAAGAATGGATGTAGGGCCATAAGGATATGGAAGTTGAAATATCCATGTGTGTGAATTCCATGTAAAAAGGTGCAAGCAATGGAATTGTATGCTGAATATCTATCCATGTTGGTATATGTTTGAGTACATGGATTGAAGGTGTCATAAAGTCTCCCTGTATGAAGACTGATATTAAGACCAAATAGATATGAGTGAATGATGTACAAATGTGGAAGTGATGCACATGTATGATGTATGAGTATATGTATACTAAAGGTATGATATGTATTCCTGAATAAGTGAAATGTAAGGCAATAATTTCACGTGCCAATGTTGAATAAATACCATGGATGCATGGCTGACTCTATTTTAAAGAGTCGTGACTATTTGCCTTGAAGATTAGCTTGAGGAGGATGTGTTATGTTTCCTAAGGAAAAGATAATACAAATGGATGAGAGAGTAAATGATAAGGGATGCTATGTTGTCATGATAAAAGGTAACATGATTATGCCTTTAAGGATTGCATGAGAATGATTGTGAAAAACAACGAGTTAAATGATTTTAAAGAAAATATGCATGCTTATATCCCTTATGAAATTTTGAGTAAACCTCTGAGATAATGAAGCTAATGTCACTCCATATAGTGTGTAACATACCAGATATAAAATGTACGCAGAACAGAAATAAAATGCTAGTAATGGCAGAATAACATCAATATAACCAGAACATTCACCACAATAACATTGAAATGATATAAGAATAACAACAAAAATAACACTTTGAATCTGAAAGCAATGTTTACTGGCCTCTTCAAGGGGGAAACCTCCAGTTGAGAAGATATTTATTACAATAATATCCAAGCTATGGTTCTCATACCCTCGACTCCTATTTATACTAAAAAGAAGCATCTAGAGGAAGATCCTTCTAGAAGTGGAAGCTTCTATTAGGTCTTCTTACATCCGCCTTATTCTATTTTATTGAAAGGCCTTATTAATATTGACCTTTATTACATACAAATATATTGTTCTACCTATGTGCGGGTTAGGACCCTAACATGTCCACCCCCTTAAAAATAGCCTTGTCCTCAAGGCTTGAGATGAGGAAATTGTTTCAGAATGGTAGCTAGTTCCCAAGTGGCATCTGCTAGAGTTGTATCTTTCCACTGGACTAGCACTTGCTTGATGGTTCTCTAACGTAGGTGACGCTCACGCTGGTCCAAAAATTCTTCTGGTTGTAGCCAAATGGATCCTTCTTCAGCTAACTCTGAAAGGTTGGTTTGAATTTGGCACTTAGCTCCAATCACCTTCTTTAAGCATGAAACATGAAAAACAGGATATAGCTTCGAATGGCTGGGAAAAGCTAACTAATAGGCAATTTTTTCCCACACACTTGAGCACGATATAAGGACCATAATTAGATTCTAACAATGCTCGGCCTTGAGGGAAGTTTGCTTGTAAGGTTGCAGTCGAAGAAACACCCGATCCCCCTCTGCAAATTGACTTTTAGAGCAACCTTGATCTTCTTGTTGCTTCATGAGATTTTGTGCCATGACCAAATTCTCTTTGAGGGTATGGAGAATGGCCTCTCGAGCTGTAAGTGTTAGTTCAACTGCTTGGACCTTCAAGGCACCCGGTAAGTATGAGAGAACTGAAGGTGGCTTATGTCCATATACCGCTTCAAAAGGAGTCATGCATGTAGCTGTATGGTATGAAGTGTTGTACCACCATTCAGCTAGGGGTAACCATTGAGCCCACTGATTTTTCTTTTCCGAGGAAAAACACCTCAAATATGTTTCCAAACACTTGTTGACAACTTCCATTTGGCCATCAGTTTGGGGATGATAAGTTGTGCTGAGATACAATTTTGTGCCTTGTATCTTGAACAGTTCTTGCCAAAAATTGCTTGTCAAATTTGGGTCGCGATCAGAAACAATAGAGTGCGGCATGCCATGAAGCTTGAAGACCTGATCCATNNAAGATGGTAATAAAATACATACAGATATCCTTCCAAATAGTAGGTGGAATCGGCAGTGGTTGTAGTGTGCTCGATGATTTGACTGTTTCTCCCTTGTTGCATTGAAACACGTTACATTCAACTACAAAATTATGAACGTCCTGTTTCATACCATCCTAGAAAAAGGAACGTTTGACCTTGTCATAGGTTTTGGTGAATCCGGAGTGCCCTGCTGTGGGTGTAGCATGAAGCTCAGAAAGTACCGTGGATTTAAGGTTTGATTGTTTACTTAAATACAAATGGCCTTTGTATCGAATTTCCTCATGGAGCCAAGAGTACCCTAGGGAAGCTGGAGCATTGGACTGCAATTGCTGGATCAACTGTGAACTTTTGGGGTCTTGTAGCCATTCCTGGTGAATGGCTTGGAGCCAATCTGGTACAATGAATGAAAGATAAAAAAGGGATCCTTCATATTCATATTTTTGGGAAAGTGCATCCGCAACCACATTGTCTTTGACTTTCTTATAAATGATCTCATAATCATATCCAAAGAGTTTAGTCACCCATTTTTGTTTTTCTAGGGAAGAAATGCATTGTTCCAGATAATACTTGAGGCTTTGATGGTATATCTTAATTTGGAACCGTTGCCCCAATAGATAAGGACGCCATGGATCCATGACATGAAGAATAGCCAACATTTCCTTTTCATAGATGGATTTGCCCAGATTTATTTCAGATAGGTTCTTGCTGGTAAAGGCCAAAGGTCGACCCTCTTGCATAAGGACAACACCAATTCCTTACCCTGAGGCATCACATTCCAACACAAAGGTGATGCAGGAGCATCACCAGCAGCAAGCGAGCGTGGGACAAACGTCATCGTATTTTTGGCACATGTTAAAATTGTTTGAAATATTTTGAAAGTTTGGATGCGCAAACTTTAATGTAATAGTTAAGAAGGGTGTACTTCCATATTGTAAACAGATCTTGAGCGATTCTCTCTCATTTGTAAGGTGTAGAGGCATTGATGCATAATTAATGTAAGTAGGTAGATTTAAATTCTAGATTAGACAGTTTTAGGAGTTGGAGGGAAAACGACTATAGACACCCTCATCTTGTATCCTTGTAATAGAATCAATTAGATCAATAGAGAAAAGAGAAGAGAAGAAGCAAAGAGCTGTGTAGAAGAACCCATGTACAAAAGTTTTGAAATTAATATACATGAAGCTTTGATTCAAATTCATGGTGTTCTAATACTTTCTGTGTATACATGCTGAATGTTATGCTTATGGTTGTTTTACTCTTTCTGTTGTACCTTTTCTTTTATGTTATGTATGTATGATTTCATGTTAAGTGTTTGAAGTATAAGAGAGTAAGGAAATGAGTTTCAATTGTTTCTCTTCTTGAGTCAGAGTTCCTGCAAGGAGCGCAGTGAAGCGTCTGCAAGGAGTGCGTTGACGGGTTTAGAGTTCACCTCTGAAGGCTCAGGAGGGATACCATTGTTCTCATTTTCCGTAGAAGTGCAAGTCAGGCACAAGAGCCGTACAAGGGTGCACAGGCTGGTTGGAAGTTCATAGCTTATCAACCAAGGAGAGGATTGAAAGACTTCTATCACAAAGAGTTGCACAAAGTCAAAAGAACTCAAATACTTAGACATATTTGAAGAAGTGCCGCAAGGAGTGCATGCAGAAATCTCATAGGAGATTTAAGTTGGCGAAAGAAAGCTTAGGAGAGTTAGCATCTTCAAGGGGTTTGAAGAGAAGAAGTGAACTTTAGCCATTGTGCAGAGGATAGGTTCTAGAAGAGAGTCCTAGGGTCAATTTCGAATCAACGATCTTTGAAGAAGAAATTTAGACGGTCAGAATTCTCTGAGGGAGATTCCCGAAATAGCGAGAGCCATAGGATCTATACGACCTTCAAGGAAGATAAGGGGCCATTGATCTTGACTTAATGGGATGTTAGATCATTTTGGCATTTCGGAGTTCGAGAGTCCGAAGTGCAAGCCAAAATTCTTGGCTGACCAAACCCCCGAAACGCGAAAAGGAGGTTTTCGTGTGTGGAAGTAAGGAGAAGCAATTTAAGTTTTTGAAACTTTAGAGTTTGGGTTTTTGGGAGTATCGAGGGAGAGAGATCAAGACACAGCATGGGAGAAAACCCAAAATCAGAAGTCGTGACAAAGGAAAATCAAAATTCGGGAAATCGGGGATTTTGAAGACATAAGGTGGTTCAAGAGTTCCAAATTCCCAATACCCAGAAACCCGAAACAAAGAGGAGGTGACACGTGGAAGGACAAGAGGCTTCCTGTAGAGGTTCGTGAAAGGCAGCAAGGAGAAGTACCAGTTTGGCATTTCGGAATTCAACATATCGAAAGTCTTGTTGATGAGAGAACAGATGTAGTAAAGAGGAGAACCCGGTACGTGAAATTCCGAAAGGATTTCAGAAGACGTCATTTCGTCATTTTGGGGTTCAGAGGTTCGAGAACCCCGAGGACTTAATAAAAGTGCATTTCGGTGGTTGAAACCCAAAAATGCAAAAGAGAAAGGGAAGGTCGGGATAGGTGCATTTCGGTAAATGGGAAGTCGAAAGTTTGGGACTCCAGGGGTTGAGAGTAGAGTTGCTCGTCATCGCAACTCCCGAGTTCGCGAAAGCAGAAAATCTGAAATTGACTTCAGGAAAGGCCAAGTGTTAGCACTTCGAGTTTCGGAGGTTGAAGAGGTAAGGTGCTCGACCACAGGATTCGTGAATTCACGAAGTCCGGTATCCCGAAATGAAAGAGGAATTTCCTCAAGGTTTTGTTGTGGGTAGATTTCCCGAAAGGGAAATAGAAGAGCCAGTCAAGCTTAGGGGCCAAAAAGAAAATATCCTGTGCGGGTCCTGACCTGCGGGTCTGGGGGTTTGTGTCAGTTGTGGTATTAGAGCCTAGGAAAATTTCTTTTCTTTCTGTAGCAGGGAAAAGAAAGATTTCCAGCCATGCCGCCGAGAAGAAGAGATAGGAAAACACCCGATCCACCAGAGGAAAGGGAAATACCATGAAGGAGGGGTAGGAAATTACCTGATCCACCAGGGGAAAGAGATATGCGTGAACTACGTGCCAGGCTTGATGCCATGGAGACAACACAGAGGCGCACAGTTGGTGTTGGGAATATCAGCGAATCTGAAAGTGAAAATGAAGCTGGAAATGAAGAAGTTGTAGCCGAATATGCAGCAGAAGAATGCCTATTCAGGGTTGTTGCAAGGATAGGTGCCAGAGCAAAAATGGACATTCCAGTATATGATGGAAACCTAGATGTTGAAGATCTTTTAGACTGGATTAGAGCTCTGGATAAATATTTTGACTATGAGGATGTTGAGGAAGATAAGAAGGTCAAACATGTTGTCAAAAGACTTAAAGGGCATGCAACATTATGGTGGGATGAACTGCAGGATGACAGACGCTGCAAAGGCAAGTAGAAAATCAAGAGCTGGGATAGAATGGTTGCGAAGATGAAGGAAAAATTCATACCCAAGGATTATCAAATTACTCTATTTCGGAGCATGCAGAACTTGAGACAGAAATCGATGACAGTGAAAGAATACACTGAAGAGTTCTACAGGATAAACATCAGAGCAGGTTATCAAGAAAATGATGATGAAAAGGTTGCCAGGTACATGAATGGTCTGAGATACGACATTCAGGATGAGATGAGCATGATGACCATCTGAACGGTGGAAGATGCTTATCAGATGGCTTTGAAGGCTGAAGAGAAGTTGAGACGGAAGCAAAGTCAAAGAGGGCAAGGCAAAAGTTAAGCCAGAGGTAAGACAATTCTCCAAGATAGGACTCAGAATCCTAAAGAAGAGTGGAAGAAACCTCAAACTCAAACTGAGAGAGGTGGAAGCTCACAGAGAGGACAATATGCAGACATAAATACTTTTCCTCGAACCCAAGGAAGAGAAAGAGGAAGAGGTGGCAAAATAAAATGCTTTACCTGTGGAAAGAATGGACATAAATCCTATGAATGTCTAGACAAGAAGAAAGAAGGTGGTGAAACTCACATTGCTGAAGCTCAAAGACAGAATGTTGAGGCAGAAGATGTTGAAGGTGGAAGGTCATTGATGATGAGAAAAGTTCTCTTAACGCCAGAGAAGGAGGTGGAGAATCCAGTCCAAAGGAACAGACTTTTTCGGACTTCTTGCAAGACCAAAGACAGGGTATGCAAGGTCATCATGGATAGTGGTAGCACAGACAATCTGTTTCTACAGAGATGGTAGAAAAGTTGTAGCTGGAGACAATTGAACATCCAAGCCCATACAGAGTTTCATGGCTACAAAAAGGACACCAGGTAAATGTCACTAAACAATGTTTAATTGAAATTAAAATAGGAGGATATAAGGATGAAATACTATGTGATGTCATTCCCATGGATGTTTGTCATCTATTGCTGGGTAGATCATGGCAATATGACAGGAATGTGATTCATGGTGGGAGAAAAAACACATACACCCTGGAGAAGAATGGAAGAACTCACATGTTGCTTCCAATTAAAGATAAGGAAGTGAAACCAGAGGTAAGCAACACTGTACTTCTCATGAGTGGGAAGGAACTTCTTATAGAGGTTAATAAGAAGGAAGATATGCAATTCATTGTGGTTAGGAAGCCTAAAATTGTTTTAACCAGCATGAGAATGGATTATTTACCCAAAGAAATCCAGAAGTTACTGGAAAAATTTGTTGATATAGTCGTGGACGAACTACCTTATTTGTTGCCACCTATCAGGAGTATAAGTCATCACATCGATCTTATACCTGGAGCTAGTTTACTAAACAAAGAAGCGTACAAATTGACACTGCAGGAGAATGAAGAGGTCAAGAGACAAGTCCAAGACTTAATGGACAAGGGATTGGTTAGAGAGAGCTTGAGTCCATGCGCTGTTCCGACAGTGCTTAGCCCAAAGAAAGATGGAGGATGGAGGATGTGTACAGACTCAAGGGCAATTAACAATATTACCATCAGGTATAGATTTCCATTGCCAAGGATGGATGATTTGATGGATTGCTTGAGTGGAGCAAGTTTTTTTTCAAAGATTGATTTGAAAAGTGGTTATCGTCAAATTAGGATGAGAGAAGGTGATGAATGGAAGACAACATTCAAGACAAATGAAGGGCTATATGAATGGCTTGTTATGCCATTTGGATTAAAAAACGCGCATAGTACTTTCATGAGATTGATGAATGAAGTCCTGAAGGAGTTTATAGGAAAGTTCATCATTGTATATCTTGGCGATATACTAATTTTTAGTAGAACAGAAATAGAGCACTTGAAGCATTTGGCTACAGTGATGAAAAAAATGCAGCAAGAAAAATTGTTGATAAACATGAAGAAATCATCATTCATGAAGACATAGCTCATTTATTTGGGGTTTGTTATCTCAACAGATAAGTTGAAAATGGATCTAGATAAAGTGGAGGTGATTAAGAATTGGCCATCGCCGAAGAGTATATTTGAAGTTCGAAGTTTTCATGGATTGACTAGTTTCTACTGGAAATTTATCAGAGATTTCAGTGGAATTAGTGCGCCAATGTTGGACATGGTGAAGAAAAGACATAAATATTTTCAATGGACAGAAGAAGCAGAGAAAAGTTTCAATTTGTTGAAAAGGAAGATTACGGAACAACCAATTCTGGTGTTGCCAGATTTCAGTAATACGTTTCAGGTCAGGTGTGACGCTAGCGGATTTGCAATCAGAGATGTCTTGAGCCAAGACGATAGACCAATCGCATACTTCAGTGAGAAACTGAATGAGGTGAAGGTTAAGTACTCCACATATGACAATGAATTTTATGCGGTCATACAAGCACTGAAGAAGTGGAGGCACTATTTGGTTCCTAAAGAGTTTGTTTTGTAAAATGATAATCATGCTTTACAATTTGTAACTCAACAGGAATAGTTGAACCAAAGACATGTTAAATGGTTCGAATACATGCAAAATTTTACTTTTGTAATTAAACATATTTCTGGATCTGCTAACAAAGTTGTTGATGCTTTGAGCAGGAATTGTTTATTGATGCAGGAATTTAGAGTCAAAAAATTCGGTTTTGATAACCTCAAGGACATGTACAGAGATGATCCATATTTCAAAGAGGTGTATGAAGCATCTAAGAATCCAATTCTCAGGGACAAAAATCAATGGACTGAATATATGATCCAGGATGGATTATTATTCAGGGGCAATCAGTTATGTATTCCAAAATGCTCCATGAGGGAGAATCTACTGAAAGAAAAACACAGTGGAGGATTGGCCGGACATTTCAGTCATGATAAAACGTTCTCGAAATTAAATGGCTCATATTTTTGGCTAGGGATGACGACAGATGTCAAAAGGTTTGTGGACAGATGTAGAATTTGTCATCACACAAAGGGAAAGAGGCAGAACACAGGATTATATCAGCCATTACCCATACTTGAGAGGCCGTGGGATGCAGTAAGCATGGATTTTATATTGGGTCTGCCAAGAACACAAAGAGGGTTTGATTCAATCTTTGTGGTGGTAGATAGATTTTCTAAAATGGCACACTTTATACCATGCCAAAAAACCAGTGACACGACTCACATCGTGAACCTATTTTTCAAGGAAGTTGTCAGACTTCACAGCTTACCAAGGAGCATAGTTTCAGATCGAGACACCAAGTTTGTGGGACATTTCTGGAGGACTTTATGGAAGAAGTTGGGGAAAAAAATTTCATTTAGCTCAGCATATCATCCTCAGAAGGATGGGCAGATGGAAGTTGTGAACATAAGCTTGGGAGATTTGCTAAGGAGCCTAGTGACTGAACATCACAATCAGTGGGATCACATTCTGCCATAGGCGGAATTTTCTTATAATGATTCGATCAACAGAAGCACATGGCAGAGTCCATTTCAGATTGTTTATGGAATACAACCAAGACGAGTTTCTGAATTGAAAGATTCAGAACATAATGAAACTAGAAGTGCTAGTGCAGAAGATTTTGCAGAGGTAATGAAGGAACTTCACAACCAAGTGAAGGAGCGATTGCAGAATTCAAGTCAGGAGTATAAGCACAGAGAAAATCAACACAGGAGACAACTTCAGTTCGAATTTGGTGATTTGATTCTTGCACACTTAAGAAAGGAAAGGTTCCCAAGGGGAACATATAACAAATTGAAAATGAAAAAGATTGGACCATGCAGGATCATAAGGAAATTTGGGGCAAATGCATACGAGATTGAATAACCCAATGGGGTCGGAATTTCACCAATATTCAACATCTTAGATTTGTACCCTTATAAAATTGAAGAAGCATGAGCATAAATTGAACAGATAGAGGTTCAATGGGCTAACCAATTGCCTGTAGCTGAAAAACCACAGATGGAAAGTATACTTAACAAGAGAGTCAGCAAGAGGACCAGGAGAAGAGAGTATTTTGAATACTTGGTCAAATGGAAGGGACATCCAGTTGAAGATGCTAGTTGGGAGAGTGAAGAAAAAATTCAGAAGCATGGACAAATAGTGCAAGAGCTCATGACCAAGAGTCCATGAAAATTTTCAAGCGAAGGAGTATGATGCAGGAGCATCGCCAGCAACAAGCGAGCATGGGACAAACGCCATCGTATTTTTGGCACATGTTAAAATTGTTTGCAATATTTTGAAAGTTTGGATGCCCAAACTTTAATGTAATATTTAAGAATGGTGTACTTCCATATTGTAAACAGATCTTGAGTGATTTTCTCTCATCTGCAAGGTGTAGAGGCATTGATGCATAATTAATGTAAGTAGGTAGATTTAAATTCTAGATTAGATAGTTTTAGGAGTTGGAGGGAAAATGACTATAGAAACCCTCATCTTGTATCGTTGTAATAGGATCAATTAGATCAATAGATAAAAGAGAAGAGAAGAAGCAGAGATCTGTGTAGAAGAACCCATGTACAGAAGTTCTGAAATTAATATACATGAAGCTTTGATTTAGACTCATGGTGTTCTAATACTTTCTGTGTATACATGCTGAATGTTATGCTTATGGTTGTTTTACTCATTCTGTTGTACCTTTGCTTTTATGCTATGTATGTATGATTTCATGTTAAGTGTGTGAAGTCTGAGAGAGTAAGGAAATGAGTTTCAATTGTTTCTCTTCTTGAGTCAGAGTTCCTGCAAGGAGTGCAGTGAAGCGTCCGCAAGGAGTGCGTTGACGGGTTCAGAGTTCACCTCTGAAGGCTCAAGAGGGATATCGTTGTTCTCATTTTCTGTAGAAGTGAAAATCAGGCACAGGAGCCGTGAAAGGGTGCACAGGCTAGTTGGAAGTTCAGAGCTTATCAACCAAGGAGAGGATTGAAAGACTGTTGTTGCAAAGAGTTGCACAGAGTCAAAAGAACCCAAATACTTAGACATATTTGAAGAAGTGCCGCAAGGAGTGCGTGTAGAAATATCATAGGAGATTTAAGTTGGTGAAATAAATCTCAGGAGAATTAGCGTCTTCAAGGGGTTTGAAGAGTAGAAGGTAACTTTAGCCATCGTGCAGAGGATAGGTTCCAGAAGAGAGTCGCAGGGTCAATTTCGAACCAGAGATCTTTGAAGAAGAAATTTGGACGGTCAGAATTCTCTGAGGGAGATTCCCGAAATAGCAAGAGTCGTAGGACCTACAGGAGCTGTAAGGCGGATAAGGGGCCATTGATATTAATTTATTGGGACGTCATATCATTCCGGCATTTCGGGGTTCGAGAGTCCGAAGTGCAAGCCAAAATTCTTGGCTGACCAAACCTCCGAAACGCAAAAAGGAGGTTTTCGTGCGTGGAAGTAAGGAGAAGCAAGTTAAGTTTTTGGAACTTCAAAGTTTGGGGTTTCAGGAGTATCGAGGGAGAGAGATTGGGACACAGCAGGGGAGAAAACCCAAAATCAGAAGTTGCAACAAAGGAAAATCGAAATTCGGGAAATTGGGGATTTCAAAGACATAAGGTGGTTCTAGAGTTCCAAATTCCCGATACCCGAAAACCCGAAACAAAGAGGAGGCAACACGTGGAAGGACAGGAGGCTTCCTGGCGAGGTTCATGAAAGGCAACAAGGAGAAGTACCAGTTCGATATTTCACAATTTGGCATATTGAAAGTCCTGTTGATGAGAGAACATATGTAGTAAAGAGGAGAACCCGGTACGCGAAATTCCGAAAGGATTTCATAAGACATCATTTTGGCATTTCAGGGTTTAGAGGTTTGAGAACCCCGAGGACTTAGTAAAAGCGCTTTTCAATGGTTGAAACCCCAAAACATGAAAGAGAAAGGGAAGGCCAGGACAGGTGCATTTCAATAAATCAGAATACGGAAGTTCGGGACTCCAGGGGTCGAGAGTAGAGTTGCTCGTCATCGCAACTCCCGAGTTCGTGAAAGCAGAAAAGCCAAAATTGGCTTCAGGAAAGGCTAAGTGTTAGCACTTTAGGTTTCAGAGGTCGAAGAGGTAAGGTGCTCAACCACAGGATTTGCGAATTCGCGAAGTTTGGTATCCCGAAATAAAAGAGGAATTTCCTCAAGGTTTTGTTGTGGGTAGATTTCCCGAAAGGGAAATAGAAGAGCCAGTCGTNTCAGGAAAGGCTAAGTGTTAGCACTTTAGGTTTCAGAGGTCGAAGAGGTAAGGTGCTCAACCACAGGATTTGCGAATTCGCGAAGTTTGGTATCCCGAAATAAAAGAGGAATTTCCTCAAGGTTTTGTTGTGGGTAGATTTCCCGAAAGGGAAATAGAAGAGCCAGTCGAGCTTAGGGGCCGAAAAGAAAAGATCCTGTGTGGGTCCCGACCTACGGGTCTGGGGGTCTGCATCAAAAGGTCTTTGTGAAATCAGGAAGGGTGAGGACTGGTGTGGTGCACATGGCCATATTCAAGGTTTGAAAATCTTGAGCAGTGGCTGGAGTCCAAGTGAAAGAGTTCTTTTTGAGGAGAGCAGTGAG
>JASDQU010292355.1:947-12786 GCA_032191745.1 Picea mariana
TGCATATAACCAAAATAGCATTGAGTGCAATCCATCTCTGAATCAAAATACATCAACAAAGAGGCTGTAAATGGCCTCTAGATTAAAAAAAAAAATCATGCTACGACAAGTAACTACATATCATCAAAATCATTGCCTATATTAGGATCCTCATCATTAGTTTCACCATCTAAACATTAAAATAAGATAGAAAAAGCTTAACATGCCTAATAAGTGATTTTATTTGAGTGAAGGGTACATTTTTACTAGGGTCGTGATAGAAGAGTTCAACAATCAAGGCCACCAACATCGAGGTATGTAGAGCTTGGTGCTCTTGACTAAATGGCAGTTCCATACCCTTATACATGATAGAATCTAGTGGAAATGTTGCAATATTGCCAATTTTGAAATCCTGAAAACCATTAAGTCTACTGAATTTTGAATGGCACTTAAAATTCTACTTTCTCCATATGAAGTCCAATGAGGTTGGAACCACTATCAAACATCCTGAAACAATTAATGGTAATGTTAAAAATTTAAGTAAAAGAATGAAAATGAAAGATAATTAGTGATATTCTCCTTTATCTTTCATTTTCATCCGTTTACTTTAAGAATTTAATATTACCATTAATTAGTAGATTACTAGCCTCTTTCTGTTTGCAAAATGGCAAAAAAACTAAATTTTCGGCTCTTGCTCCTTTGCTCTCAAAACCCCAAAATCTATTTGCAAAATGAGACTAAAAAAACAAAAAATCGCTTTTAAAATGCCACTTTCTATAGGCTCTGTGATGTTTACCATCGACTCGTGATAATATCGGAACATTTTCGAAAATGATGCTATTTTTTCGGCGATAATATCGCCGACCCTGAATTTGGCAATAATATCGCAACGTTGGCGATAACATCGCAATGTTGATAACACTGATTCAAAGTGTTTATATATCCATACATAATATAAGGAAAAAATTATCATTAATTTCTAGCTGCTTGATTGTCAATTTCATGTATTCTGTATAAGTTATATTTGGCCAGATGAAAATCAGTACTGTTATCGCACAACTTGTAGGTTGGGAAAAGCCTGACTCAACCACAAAGAAGATGTTATAACTATGGGACACTACATCCATTGTCACCTCGACGTAGGTCCCGCACTTGGGGGTTGACTAAGGTCAATCCTGGGAGGTGATCCCAGGGACCCTAGGGGAAAGGAAAGGGGAAAGGAAAAGGTAATGGTGAGATCGACCCCTAGAAGTTGGTATGCTAAGTGGAAAAGAGGAAAAGGGAGATGCCTTGTTGACCAAGTAATGCTTCCCCAAAGGATGTGTTGCTTTGCCTGATGATTGTACTTGCCCGAGACACAAGAAAAAGCCAAATGCAAAGCAATATATCAGGTGGATCAACAAGTTAAGCTTGTAGTTCCTGATTTTTAGCAGTTAAATTAGCAATAGATTATATCCAAATCAACAAGTAAAAGGTCTAGACTAGTTAGCAATGTCAACAATAAAACTAGTAACCAATGTGGACCGAAAATAACACTTCAAGATTGAATAAAGATGATGGCTGTCATAAAAGTAAATTTCTGCAGCAGTATATCAACGTTATGGCTGTATCATTCAATACAACAATAAATCTGACCATCAAAAGGTGTGCCAAAAGCTAGCTCAATAGATGCGCCTAGGTTAGTAGGTTAAACTAGAAAGTTAGAGGGTTAGTTTGTGAGATTAGCGGTTAGGGTTAGAGTTTTCTGCAATCTAATGGCTGTAGGAAACAAGTTAGTACGACAATAGGAATTTGTGGTCACGACATACAAGAGGTCGTAGTGTCTCATTCATGGGTGCCTTTGTAGAGGGTGTGTGGTACGTTAGTCCACAATGCACTTTTTCCAAGACCATTATTTTCCATTCTTTAATTCTTTCATAATTTTAAGGCAAGGTTGAAGGCCATTGCCCTGGCGTGGTGTCCAGATAATGGCAATGTCACCCACAAACACGTAGTGGAAATGAGAAGGTTGGCTCGTGATATAGACCCCCTTTCTCTCAACCATGCAACTGAGAGCCATTACCCTGGATTGGTGACCAGATGATGGTAATGTCATACCACTAGTTATTCATGGACATGATAGGCCGGCTTCTGATGAGACCTCCTATCCTCCAACTAACCTTTTAAGCATTCTTAATCATATTTTATTGTGGGTCGCCCTTTTCTCAAAGATAAGCATTTCATTGCTTTCTTGGGTGATCCCTGGGTGAAGCATTTAGAAGGTTCATACATAGGATTTTATCTCTTACCCAACATGAATCCCTCTGGGCCTTCAACCCCTTCTTCCCATAGAATGAGGGACAACCCCTTCTTAGGTCAATACACCCTAAAATCCCAAGAGATAAGGAAATGGGGGGAAATAGTGATGGAAAGTGGTAAGTATGGTCGGGAATGATACAATGACTCTGAAGGGAGTTCCTAGTAGCAAACCCATACTAGCGCACAATGTCAACCACCAAGGTGAAGCAAGGAAAAAGGCATAAAGTCCAAGCATATTTCATGCAATCTAGAGCAATCGAAGATACAACATACTTAAATGCCTTAAATAGAGCGCTTGAGGTTGAGTTAGGAGTTGAACCTAGGGGTTAACTTAACTCAATGAAGGAATAGAGCGCTTGAGGTTGAGTTAGGAGTTGAACCTAGGGGTTAACTTAACTTAACAGAGAAACAGAAAGAGGTGTAAAAGAAAGCCTAGGGCGCACCTCTTAGATCATCTTGGATATTATTGCATTTGGCTATTGGGCTCTTGAGCACACAGTTTTGAGGGTTTTGAGATTACAAACCCTAGAGAACAACTCAGTGGTAAAAGATTCCACTCACCTTGTTCCAAGCTTGGTCTCGGGGATGAAACACTCCACCCACACCATTCTATAGTCTTCACAGGTTCCATCATCGATCCAGGAGGGTAGTAGGTCGTACCCTTTGGGGGTTTTCCAGCAGGGGCGCATCATTTCATGAAGAGGAGTTCAATCCAGCCTTGTGACAGGGTCTATTGACATTCTAGCATCTAGGTATTATTGGCAGGGCCTTGTTCATCAGTTTTGGAGCATTTTTGGAGAGTTTCTTCGATTAGATTATTATTTGAAGCTTTGGAACGTCTTGGACAAAAGGAGGGTTCAACTGTGATTCAGATCTATCCAGTTTGAGAGGGTTATACTTCAGATCTGACCCTGAGACTTCTTCCAGCAGCTTGGGGTGGCCCGATCTATATTTCTAGAGATTTTCAGGGTGTTTGGAGGCTTCCTCCATTAGGGCCGAAATATTGAGCTTGACAGTCTTTAGGAGGGCGCAATCTGGATTAGGGTTTCAACAGTTTGGAGGGGTGAAACTTGGCATCTGGAATTCAGACTTCAGGGAGGGTTTCTACTTGCCCTGATCTACCTTTCTGTGGAGTTTGGCATCATTTGGAGATCTCCTTTAGCTAGGCTGAAATCTTGGTCTTCTCATCTATTCAGCAGGACGTGGCAGCAACCAGGGGGGTTGGACGTGACCCTAGTTCTTATTGTATTTGATCTTCATTATATATCCAACCTTTGGAGGCTTGTTTTATCTTCTCAGGAGCATTTTGTAGCAACTCATATATTCTCTCTTGGAGCCATCTGATGTTATTCCAGATCTGCATCCACTTTGTATCAGGTTCTTGCTTTTCATAATAATAAAGGTCAGATCTATGCTTTTGGGTTTTGTTATCGCACAGTTTGTAGTTAGGATAAAAGATAGATGTGAAGAGGCAAACTGGTGTAACATGAACCAATCCCACCCAATGTCACCTCGATAGGATGGTTCTTTCTGTTTAGGGAGGTAAGGCCCAGTGGAGACATCCCCGGTGACCTGGGGTTTTGAGAAGGCAAAGGATTGTAAAATAAAAGGTAAATTCCCCCCTCACAAGTCACCATCGAGCAGATAGTCCGGCTAACAACGAATAAAGAGAAGTACAACCAAAAGATAGAGATGCACCTGCCCGAGACAAAGCAACTTACTCGCTTACTTAGTACTTCATATATGCAAGCTTACTCGCTTGGTTAGTACTTCATATAATCAATGACTATCTAATATATAGGCAATTGAGCAATAAATATTGATGAAATTAATGCTTATAAAATAACAACAATGTACAATATCACTTCTTCAATAAATGCTAAAGGAACATGGCGTTCAATGTAATAATTAACACTTCATTTAGGTAACGCAACCAACCATTCAATTGCTCAATAGTAAAACGACAATTGCACTATGATGTTTACAACAAAAGATGATGGCAGCAATAGGTTAGCTAGTTTAGTTTTAAGCTAGGGTTTGATCAAAGGTATTTGAATTTGTTTTGAGATTACACTAAGGCTTAGATCAGTGTGTTCCTAGGGCATATGGAGTCAACAGGAGGACCCAACAGCTGAAGGATCAAAGGTTTACAATAAAACTAAGGACGGGAGGGTTAGACCTTGAGGTGTTGCTATGGCAAGGCCTCAAGGATGAAACCCTAGGGGAGAGGCTCACTTTGGTGTAGGGGAACTAGGCCTAAGTGCTCTCTCCTCCTTCCTTAGCTCACTGGCAAAACAACTAGCTCAAAAGGTTGCATAAAACTAAGACAAGAGGTTTTGCAGGTAATGTGTCGCTATGGCAAGGCTTTACCAGGCAAACCCTAGGGAAAATTGGCTCACCAAGGTGTAGGGGAACTAGGCCTTGATGCATTTTCTCCTTCTTAGCTTCAATCAAGTAAAACGACTAGCATAGGAGAAGATGGATTTGAGGGTTGCTAAGGCAAGGCTCAATCCTCTTCCACAAGTGCTAAAAGTAGAGCGTTGCTAAGGCAAGGCTTAATCCTCTTCAACAAGTGCTAAAAGTAGAGTGTTGCTAAGGCAAGGCTCTATTTTCAACAAATAAAATGGCTAAAAATCTTGATAGGGACATGAGACAAGGACCTTCTATGTGTGCTTGTCCCCCACGGTTTAAATCAACAAATTATAGCCATAAATGCAAGAGAAATAATACTACAACCATTCAATTAAGAAGTTTTGCAGAAATTTACTTACATCCAACCAAGAAATTAAGTACCAAACCCTAGTTGTAACACCTTCCACCAAGATAAATGCCAAAATGCCAATAAAAAGTCTCCTTCAGCAAGTGCGCCTCAAAATTTCAGCCAAAACCCTAAAGAGGGCTCAAATTTCAGACCTCACCAAGTGGTGAGTGAAAGATGATGAAAAAATGAGAGTAAAAGTCCTCAATTTATACAATACCATGACCTAATTTCACTTTTAGGTCATAAAAAGGCCGATAGGGCCAAAATACTAAAAATCATACCGTTTTACATTAAAATGCCAAAATAAAACCCTAGTCAAGCAAAAGAGAGACGTCATCCCCTTTCTAGGGTGACGTTAGCCTCTTCTAGGGCAAATGCAGCCTCCAAGAGAAAAACATTAGCCCTCCTTGGGCTTCTCCAAGCTGCCACACGTGCCAAAACGTCCATATGCCAAAACGTCCATATGCCAAAACGTCCATGAAGCAAGGATGATGTCATGGACCTCATAGGTGACGTCTTAGGCCTTCCAAGGCCAACGTTTCACTGAAAAGGGCCCAAGCCCCCTAGATCAAGCTCTGTCAGGGTGCCTCTGCAAGACGCCCTTCTTTTCTCTTGTGCAAACCCCTCTGTCCTGTCTCTGCCCCCAGTTGGGGTTTCAGCATCTATCGGATGGGCTCTTCAGTCCCATGGAGGTTCGAACTGATCATCTCCCCATGTGCACCGGACCAACATGGTACCTGTCCGTCGGGCATGATCCTGCACATCAACAGCTACGCCCTCCATGGTGTTGAAATAATGTAACTGCAAAGTGTATTCTTTTTATTATTTGGTATATTATTCATTGGATCAATCCCCATTGTGGTTATAACCACCTAGTTTGAGAAGTCGGCCTTGCCAGTGAAGAGACACTTCACACGTGCTAGACTTGTATAAATAAAGAGGCTAGCGCCTCACTTAGACACACAACTCACTTGCTCATTAAGAGACAAGTTTCGGATTTACAGTTGGAGAAGAGAGAGAGAGAGAGTGGCGCATCTTTTGGAGAGGACTTTCTGTTTCAGCTTGAGTTATCTCTTGTCATTGTATTGGAAATCTATAATAAGGAAGTTTTGTTGGGTTTTCTTCCCCTAGAGGGTTTCCCAGGATAAATGCCGTGTCTCTTGTGATTGTGTATTTCTCAGTGATCTTGTCTTATGTTGCTGATATCTATTGAAATGCAAAGAACTATCATAATGGATTAAACATTAACATGGTATTAGAGCCAAGCTGAAGGAAGCATCTTTCGCAAGAGAAAAACGTCACATCAAGAACATCAAGAACCCCTTTTCGAAGAGAGACAACAAAGCAGAAGGAGTCCTAGAACTCATTCATTCAGATGTGTGTGGCTCAATGCCATCGTCCTCCATTAGTGGGTATGTATACTATGTATCATTCATTGATGATTATTCTTGTAAAACCTGGGTGTATTTTTTGAAATCTAAAGATGAAGTGTTCAACAAGTTCAAGGAATTCAAAGCCTTGATTGAGAATCTTTCTGAAAGAAAGATTAAGATACTCAGGTCAGATAATGGAAGAGACCTCATCTGAGCCATGTAAGTGGGTGATGTGGATAAGGGATGTCCAGGCGAGTGGCTGAAGTGAGAGCAGAGGGTGCAAAGCTTTACCTTTTGGTGCCTTTATAGAAGGCGAGCTGCACCTGTCCTAGATGCAATTTTTTCCAAGCCCATTCATGGCTTTTATTCTTTATTTCTTTTTCTTCAAGAGGCTAATCAGGGGAAACTGCCCTGGCGTGGTGACCAGTGGTGACAGCGTTACCAACAAGTATTTTCATAGAAATGAGAAGGATGGCTCATGATGAGACCCCCTTTCCCTTGGCCATGCAACCAAGAGTCACTACCTTGGCATGGTAACCAACTGGTGGTAATGTCATACTGCTAGGTACCCATGGACATAATAGGCTGGCTTGTGATGAGACCCACTATCCTCTGACTAGGTCTTGTTTTATTATTTTTTACGGGTCCCTCTTGTTTCTTGCTAAGAAGCCTTTTATTTCTTTCTCGAGGATCCCTGGGCGAAGCATCTCGAGGTTTTATTCTAAGGATTTTATCTTTTGCCAGCTTGCTTTTACCTTCAGGGCCTTTAGGCCCTTCTTCCCACTAGGTAAGGTGCAATCCTCAAATGATAGGTCAACCTAGTGCCCGAACAAGTGTAATGGGATAGGTGAGCGGGAAGCAAGATGAAAAAGTGGTGCTATGACGGGAGCGGGCGATGACTTTTCAGAAATCCCAGCAGTGGCAAACCAAAACCTATAGACACAGGCTTACTAGGGCATTTTGTCATTCCCCCCAGACATGGTCAAGTGGGCAAACATAAGATCCAAGCATTTGTTAGAAACAAAAGGAATTAAATGCACATATTCAAAGGTTTTGGAGATCAGAGTGACACATACCATGATACCCAGACTCATTACCTCATGGAGCAAGAACCATCTCTGACACAAGACCAAGCCGATGGTGATGGTTGATGTTGTTGCTGGCAAGGTAGAGGCGTTGTAAGGGAGAAAAGATAGGCCCTCTAGGGCCATGTTAAAGTCGATCTGGCTCTCGGTACTCCATGTCTAGGACCTGTGGGCGTCGAGACATGATCTCCTAGTTATCCCTAAAAGTGGGGGATAACAGGTTTCATATCTTGTGTACTGGTTAGATCTTGTATTTGCATTGAATATATCTACATATTTGTGCTTAATAACTGAATATAACCTTAAGGCCGAAACTTGAGAGGCCAACCTGCAAACACACACAAACATACAAACAAAGCAGTGGTCAGTTAGTGTTCCAAGCGAAAAAATTGGCTTGGGAACATTACAATCTCCAACTGTGCAAAAGGGTACCGCTGGACATGTAGTCTCTCAGCACTCCATATCTGCAACTTGAGGGCCTCGATACATAATCTCCTTAGTTATCCACAAAATGGGGATAACATTTGGCTCCTACTTGGGGAGATGTGCTCGCTGTAGAGTGCATGAGAACCGCAACATCTCCTGGTAGACCTGTGCCTACTTTCCTTGGGCCTTGGGGCCTTGAAGATTAGGTGATGGGTGATGTTAGGTGAGATCATACAACCAGTGCAACCACATGTCCATCATTTCATCAAGGTATCTCCCTATGTGCTTAATCATGTGAAACAACAAAGATAAGTCCAGCACATAATAATCATGAGCATAAGTAGACATACAATCCATCATAAAATGAAACTCATGGAGATGGGTGGGAGGGAGGAAATCTTGGTGGAAAGAGAAACTATCGGCCCGATCATCCTGCTAGAAAGTGTAGCCACAAGCCTGATCAATCCAATTCTGAAGAGGGCTACCATATGTAGACGACGACTCGTCTTCATCTTCACTCAACAAATCACTGCTCCTTGAAGGCTGAGAAAGGACAAGAGATCCCAAGAAAACCCTATGATTTCCCAAACAAGAGGAAATGGGGTAAGGTACATCCTTAGAGAAAAACTCTTCAGTCGGACTTGGGAAACGTCTCTTCTTTTTCTGCAAGTCCCTGTCGAAAGTCTCAACATGAAAGTGCTTTAGTTTGGTAGTGTGGACCTCGAGTTGCTTTGGGTTGGCCAGGACCTGATGTCTATCAAAATTGGAGCACAATGACTGAAAGTCCTCATGGAACAAATCTTCATCCTCAAAAGGGTATGCGTCAAGGGATGAATGAAGATCATGCTGCGACAAGTCATCCTCAAATGGGAAGAACAAATCTGTAACCATGTCATCACTAGGCTGCCAAACATCTGAATCATACATGCATGGAGATGACATTTCAACCCCCTCTGCTTGAGAGCTACCCTCAATGTCATGAATGGGATCTCTATCAATAATGAAGCAAGCCACATCCCATCTAAGTCTCCCAGCATGTATGAAATCATCAATGTGTTCTTCAATTATATCTGAGGGTTGTTCCATGATAGGAGCTGATCACTTCTTCACAAGACTTGATAACTTCATTTTCTTCAAAAGTCTCATTCAGGCCTTCAGAAGACTGGATAACTTGATCCTTTTGGAAATTTTATTCATTTCCAAAGTTATGGAACAAAGTATCATCAAAGTTTTTAAAAGGATTATAACTCATCATATTCTCTTCTTGCTGTGCAAGAGAAGCATATATCTGGATGTCTTCATGAAGTGGAAGGGGAGATACTTCATCTTCATCATATGTCTCATCCAGATCTTCTTCAATCTTTTCTTCATCCTCATCCACAGGAAAGCCTTCTTTGCAAAGGGTGTGTTTGTGCTCTTGGAAAACATCTTGCAAACTCTGAGTAGCTTGACGATAATGCCTGAGAAATTCTTCAATGAGCTTTGTAGAAGAAGGGATACTCTTTGGATTACATGAGTGTGCGAGCCAATCTCTTTGACTAGATTACAGTGAAGATACAAAAAATTTCATTAGCACATCCTCATATAGCACATCTAGGCTTGAAGCATATTTCATATAAATGCCGACATGGGTGACTGCTAGAGATGGATCGCCATTAAATTTAGGGAAACTTTCCCTCCACTCTGGGGAGCAATGATTTGGATATTCAAGAATATCCTGAACATCAAAGGACGAATAAACCATATGGAATGCCCATGGATAGTCTTATGAGGCCATGGCTCCATTACTCAAGGTAATACCTCAATGGAGTCGCCAGCTAAGCTCAAGGCTCATCAAGGGATGAAAGGCGAAAAAGGAAAAAGTGGGTTGTAGAAAGGTGGAGTCACCAGATGAGTTTCAAGAAGAGCTCATCAAGAAAGGTGGAAAGGGAACGTCTCTTGGTTGGAGTCGTCAGGCAAGCTAGGGAAAAGGCTTCGGGATAGCTTGCCAAAGTGTCGTTAGGGTTCCAAAGAGGATTCAAAATCCTCCCCGACAACAACGCCAAAATATTATCACACAAGTTGTAGGTTGGGCAAAGCCCGACGCAACCACAAAGAAAATGCTATAACTATGGGACACTACACCCAATGTCACCTCGATGTAGGTCCCGCACGTGGGGTGTGAC
Organism: Picea mariana; assembly: GCA_032191745.1. Taxonomy (NCBI): domain Eukaryota; kingdom Viridiplantae; phylum Streptophyta; class Pinopsida; order Pinales; family Pinaceae; genus Picea; species Picea mariana. The sequence continues at coordinate 11,035 of JASDQU010292355.1, forward strand.
TAAGGTCACTCCTGGGAGGCGATCTTGGAGACCCTAGGGGAAAGGAAAGGGGAAAGGGGTATCCGTAAGTTTTCCCCACCATTCTATTATTTTTCGCTAATTACACTCCCCCCATATTTCCCATGAACCCTATCATTCCCTGTTCACATGGCAATTAATAAATGATGTGTTATGGATGGATTTGCATGTATCTCGTGCAGTGTTGATTAAGTCGTCGATTTTTCGCGACTTTTTCCCCCTCCCGATTTTTACCCTGGAAAAAGTCGTGATTTTTACCCTTTTGAAAAAGTCGCGACTTTTTGTAAAAGTCGGCGACTTTTACCCTAAAAGTCACGGTTCGATGGAAAAAGTCGTTGGGGCATCTTAATCCGCGGGCATAAGGCCGAATTTTGACTTTTTTTTGGTCATTTCTAAATCATTGTTTGTGGAGAAGGAAGGAGAAGGGTTTGTGGTCTTCCTCAATCACTGTGGAGGCAACGTAACAACCATCATCATCACCATCAAGGATTCTAAGTGGAGCAAGGGTTCAATTTCATTTGCCAACNTCTAGGCTTGAAGCATATTTCATATAAATGACGACATGGGTGACTGCTAGAGATGGATCGCCATTAAATTTAGGGAAACTTTCCCTCCACTCTGGGGAGCAATGATTTGGATATTCAAGAATATCCTGAACATCAAAGGACGAATAAACCATATGGAATGCCCATGGATAGTCCCATGAGGCCATGGCTCCATTACTCAAGGTAATACCTCAATGGAGTCGCCAGCTGAGCTCAAGGCTCATCAAGGGATGAAAGGCGAAAAAGGAAAAAGTGGGTTGTAGAAAGGTGGAGTCACCAGATGGGTTTCAAGAAGAGCTCATTAAGAAAGGTGGAAAGGGAACGTCTCTTGGTTGGAGTCGTCAGGCAAGCTAGGGAAAAGGCTTCGGGATAACTTGCCAAAGTGTCGTTAGGGTTCCAAAGAGGATTCAAAATCCTCCCCGACAACAACGCCAAAATATTATCGCACAAGTTGTAGGTTGGGCAAAGCCCGACCCAACCACAAAGAAAATGCTATAACTATGGGACACTACACCCAATGTCACCTCGATGTAGGTCTCGCACGTGGGGGGTGACTAAGGTCACTCCTGGGAGGCGATCTTGGAGACCCTAGGGGAAAGGAAAGGGGAAAGGGGTATCCGTAAGTTTTCCCCACCATTCTATCATTTTTCGCTAATTACACTCCCCCCATATTTCCCATGAACCCTATCATTCCCTGTTCACATGGCAATTAATAAATGATGTGTTATGGATGGATTTGCATGTATCTCGTGCAGTGTTGATTAAGTCGCTGATTTTTCGCGACTTTTTCCCCCTCCCGATTTTTACCCTGGAAAAAGTCGTGATTTTTACCCTTTTGAAAAAGTCGCGACTTTTTGTAAAAGTCGGCGACTTTTACCCTAAAAGTCACGGTTCGATGGAAAAAGTCGCTGGGGCATCTTAATCCGCGGGCATAAGGCCGAATTTTGAATTTTTTTTGGTCATTTCTAAATCCTTGTTTGTGGAGAAGGAAGGAGAAGGGTTTGTGGTCTTCCTCAATCACTGTGGAGGCAACTTAACAACCATCATCATCACCATCAAGGATTTCTAAGTGGAGCAAGGGTTCAATTTCATTTGCCAACCGGTGTTGAATCTTCCATTCATAGGTATTTATCTAAATACCTCAATGTTATTGCTTATTTTCTATAGATTTTTGCAAGTTTGCTTGCCT
>JASDQU010292356.1:0-14200 GCA_032191745.1 Picea mariana
TTGCTGGATAATAATAAAGGAAGGACCTGGCAATTTCTCTGGTGGACGTAGCCCACACTGGTTGAACCACGTAAATCTGTGTCTCTCTTGTATTGTGTGTCTTATGTGTTTTGTTTCTGCATTTGTTTTATTTTATTGCTCCGCGGTCCTGTTTTTCTAACATGCAACCCAATAATTTTCCCCTGGTGAAATCATAATGCATGAAATGTCCAAAAAGTTCGGTGAGGAGTAAGGACCATCATAAACGAACATGGTATAGATTTTGGTGGTAACGGTAAGAAAATTGACCGAGCACTTAGATTTATCCAAAGGTTTTCAACTCTTCAATTGGAACGTTTAACCTAAGCTCAGACATAGGTCGATATGTCTAAAAAAATTCACTCATAGCCATTTCATTTACCTAGTAGATAATCAATATTTTTTTAAAATGTAACAATAATCACTAGATCATTTATCATAGGTTACAACTAGAAGTAACAAAAAAAAATTGAAATTATGCATGGGATAATCACATATAAATTTCCTTCTTAGTTGTTGTAGATGAAAGATAACTAAATACATGCTCTTCAGTCATGAATTTAGAGAAGGGTAAAAAACATCAAGTCTCACACGAAAAATTGAATGACCAGAATAAAAAGAAAACAAAATTGTATACTATGAGCTATCAGTTTGATGAATCCTCTTGCCCGGAAGTAAGGCACAAGATGTAAAAAAAAATGCTTTGAATAGAAACATAAAACCAAAGACTAGTTGGGTTGCAAACAACTTCCATCTAAAATCTTATATCTATTCTTCAATTATATCCTAACTTACTCATTTTTGTCGTAAAATCATAATCAACTACAAAATATAATGTGCATTGAAGAAGGTTAAAGGTAAATTTTCCATTTTTATACTTAATTCCATTCTTCTTTGTGAACAATGATTTAATTAACTATTATTGTAATGAGTAGGTATAGAATCTTCTTGTAATGAGTAGCTACAGGATCTTCTGATTCTGTAGCAAATCACAATCCATTTTTGTACCCTAGTTACTAAGACAATTTTTTGTAGTGAATTTGTTGTTCTATAGGGCCGCAATCAACCCTAGACTGAACCTTGACATCTGGAAGGCATCAAAATGATCCCTGAAGCTAATCCACTTGTCAACATAAACCATGGATCTTCCAACTCAAAGTAGAAGTGAAGTGAAACCTGCAATTCAACGTGTACATATGGCAAAGTGCGCAAGCCAGCTTCATCAAATCTGTACACGAGGAAGAAACAAGATTATATCAAATAAATTCATGCATTTTTCCATGGATTTCTCAAATACATGGATGATCACGTTCATTATATACATCCACAAAAGATTGTAAATACGATTTGGTATCTGCACATATGTAATTCGAAACAAATTGTTAGTAAGATCCATATAGTTTGGATCTGAGCGATCTTGTTTCAATTGTATAAATATGTGCAATTAGTTCCTTATAAGAGAAAACTATTATCATTACTCCTTATTATCGAATTGTTGTAATCGTATTTGTTGGTAAAACAAAAGATCTGGTTATTGTTCTCTCATATGAGTTGTTAATTATGTGTGTGTAAGAGTTTAGCTCCATATGACTTCTCCAAATAGCATTCACGTTATTCACTTGCTTTATCATTGCTGGTATGGTGTTTTTTCTTATCCAGTTGTGTGATTTCTTAATTATGTCATTTCCTTTCCACAATTTATTCACTTATGTTTACATAGAGATAACTAGTATAGCAGCCATCGACTGAATAATTGAGTGTTATGATCAGCAGAAACTCTCATTGTTTTAGGTGATTGAAAGAATGTCATAACAGTCCAGTAGATGGGTGTGCCTAAATATTAGAATTATATTTCTTTTCTTATAACTTTGCTTTTACATTAGTAAGCATTACTTTGTTTTTTTTGCAGCTGAGTAGAACTTTGTTTCTACAGCTGAAGCAGTGAACGGTTTTTCCTTATGCATGATTAGATAGATAAGAACTAGTACCTACATATATTTTGCATTTCACTTCATCAATTTACAATCCCAAGGTTGATAATTTAATGTAGCAGAGTTCGGCTAATTGAACCTACTGACAAAGACCAAGGATGAGGTTACGTATCAATCATATTTTCCTAATTCGAAACCAATGAGAGTTAGCATGATGAGTCATGATCAAGGACTGGGGGAATTTTTTGGGGCATTCAGTGAATCCCCTAGTCTTGACCCTTTTCCTCCTTGGTTATCATTTCGAAACTTGCCATAGAATTATTTGCCTCTCATTACACCAAAGATTTACATTTCTTACCCCCTTTACATATTGATGGGCATCATCAAGGACCTTCCCAAGCTCACGAAACCACTCAGGGTGAGTTTCTTCGGTATAAATTTGTTACTATGTGGCATGGCCCTAGTGTGGTGTGCCATAGGATACCAACATTGTCCCATGAGTTCATTTGTGATGGAAAGGATCCTTGGTTGGAGCCAAGCAATGGCATCTACTTTTCATGAACCACCAAAATACATAGTGCCTTATACATAGGTGTGTGATGTGAGTGCTTTTTTTTGCATATGTCATATCCAAAAAATCCAAAATTAATTTCTTTTTTGAGATTTCACTATGCGTTTTGACCCCATAATCTAGTTTACATGTGTTGACAGGATTGCGGGGATTTATTTTTACCGAAATGGTGATGTCCACTGAACTTGAGGTACGTGTTCCCAAACTGGAATATAGGGATAGGTTTTTCCCTGCATCCACTATTTGCATTATTAACCATCAGTTTTTCCATCACGATGCCTTAGGTTCTATCCTATCATGTTGTGACATTAGCCACTCCTTTTTTGCACGTTGCAACCTGTGTCGTAGTGCTTACCCTCCACGGGTGCCCTAGTTAGCACCTGAATTTTCAATTTGGTGCCCATGTTGTGATTTCCCATAGGCCCGAGAACCCTCCTGTAGTCCTGCCATGACTTAACATTGAGACTCATTTTCCTCTCTTCATCTATATTCTAGCCATTTCCCAAGGGGGTTCCTGATTTTTATGTTGCTTAGTGGTCACCTATGCATTTGATGTTGGCATCATTCACCCCGTCATTGTGTTGTTGTTTACCCAGATCTTGGTTATCGCTATTGTAGTAGCCTTTGACCGTTCACCTGTTGCATTATTTGGCCTCTATTTTTCATCCCCTGTCCTATGGAGAAAACAGTTGCTAATAGTGGATCTCACTTGCCAGTACTAGTTGCATTCATTTTTCTTGGGTCAGTTCCATGTAGTTGGAACGTAGAATCTTGTTGTTAAGCCACTCATTCTCTCCAGATGAGTACACTTTTATCTCTTTTTCGGACTCGTAAAAAGACACGAAAAAGACACTTTAAAGTAAAATTTTACCTCTTTTTCAGACTCGTAAAAAGACACGAAAAAAACACCTTCACTTTTAACTTTTTTTCAGGATCATTAAAAGTGAATGCAAAAGACACTCCCAAGCACACTTTTCTCTCTCTTTCGCGCTCCATTAAACCATGAAGGAGACACCAAAAACCAAAAAAAAATTAAAAAAAACAGAGTCGTATTTTTTCACAATTGATCTATCTCGAAGTGGTAACGTCAATCGAGTCACCCTCGAACATGGCACATGTTTGAGTCATTATATTACAGTTGGGTTTCAGATTACCTAGGAGACATCCCATTAATATGATTCATAGATACTCCTTCGGACGATTACTCTTCTAGTCATCATGGAGAGGGCTTAAATTCCTCTAACATTGTTGCACTATATTCATCCATCTCTTGTGTCTTGCTGCCAAGTCACCATTGTGATGCAGGGATTTTCAAGGGCCATAACTTTTGACTCGATTATTCATTTGGGATGAAATTTTACAAGGAGTTACGTCTTGAAATTTTCATTGTCATGCCAATATGATCCTTTGGATTAGACAGTGTTTCAACACATTTATGAGGCCAAATTCCTTCATATAAGGCCTCAAATTGGGGTTTTTGTGTTTTTACGATAATTTTTAAGTTAGTAATAATCAGTTATCTCTTAGTTTATGCACCTAATCCAAAAAGCGAGTTGAAAAAGAATGTCTCTCTAGTTAGCTTTTAGTTATTGGGCATTTTTAGAGTCATGCAAGAATTTCTAAAATTAGTTGTTTTTCTAAAATCAGTTGTTGTCAAAAATCTCAAATAGTAGTTATAAGGGGTTGAACTTCCATTGTAATAGTTAGGATGGAGAAGGAATAAAAGAGAGTTATCTTCCATTCTCATGTGTTTGCAAGATTTTTAAATCTCGTGAATGAATCAAAGTTTATAGACTACATCATATAGTATTAGAGTGGGAAGATGGTTGGGAGAGGAAGAGGAAGAGAAGGGTATCTTGCTCAGATGCACAGAGATATCAAAACCCTCCAAAGGCAAGTAGAATATCTTACAAACATGTTGGCTAGTCAGAGAATAATACAAAGAGAAGTGTCTAATGAGGAGATAGATCGGGGAGATGTAGATCAACATACAGGACATGAAGAAAAAAAATTAGAATGCATGACTATTGAAGAGAGGATGATCAGGGCTCTAGAGGGGAGAAATGATGGGATCAAAATGGAAGTTTTAGAATATGTAGGGAGTCTTAAACGAAAGGAGTTGATAGATTGGTTGAACGCCATGAAAAAAAAATGAAATGAAGCTGGCGACAGAGGAAAAGAATGTGAAATTTGCATGCACCAAGTTTAAGTGTCACACCATGATTTGGTGGCATCATGTGCAGTAAGATAAATAAAAAAAAAAAGGAAAAACAATTATGACCTAAAGCAAGATGGAAAAAAATTGCAAGAAAATTTGTTTCCTTTGGACTATGCCCAGACCCTTTTTCATAGATTTCAGAACTTGAATAAATACCTGTCCACAGTGGAGGAACTCACAAATGAGTTTTATCAGTTGTCCATTTGTGTGGATCACCAAGAAATTGGTGAGAAACTGACTACAAGGTATGTGAATTGTTTAAAATTTTCTATTCAATATGAATTGAGCTTGCATAATGTTTGCAGCATGGAAGAGGCATACCAATTAGCCTTAAAGGTCAAGGAAAAACAAAATCAACAATTTTCTCAAAGGAATAGAAGAGCAAGGAGGGGTACATCGTCTACCTCACGAGGTGGTTTTAAATATGGCAAAGGCGAATCATCCCAAGGAACTGAGAAAGAAAAAGATACTCGGCAAGTTAATCTGAATCAACCATGAGGAAGATGATTTCAGAGGGGTAGGGGTTATGGTGGTGGTAGAGGAGGACCTTATGTGTGTTTTGGGTGTGGTGTAGAGGGTCATAGAGCATTTGAATGCCCAAATTATAGCATGCAAGAGCCGAAGCAAGGGAAACAGTGTAGTTTAAACTTGGTCCAAGCCGAGAATGAAGAAGAAGGAGTTGAATATGAAGTCTCGGTCGATATGGGGGAGAATATCATGATACAAAGGTCAATGGTGATTCTTGAAAAAGAGAAAATGCAGAGTAGCGGCAATGAAGATTCTTGTCTTCGGGAAAATATTTTTCGAACCAGATGCACTTCCAGGGGAAAGGTATGTCAAATTATTATTGAAGTGGAAGTTGTGAAAATATGGTTTCCAAAGAGATGGTAGATAAGTTGAAATTACACTGTGAAACACATCCCCATCCTTACCGAATTACATGGTTCAAAAAAGGGATTTAAGTCACCATTAATAAAATATGTTTGATCAAGTTTTCCATCCGTAAGACTTATAAATACGAAGTATGGTTTGTTGTCATTCTGATGGATGCATGTCATTTTTTATTGGGGAGACCTTGACAATATGACAGAAAATTCATGCATGATGGAGAAAAGAATACCTACACCTTTTGGAAGGATGGATCGAAATTCATCCTTTTGCCCCTTAAGGATGAGGAGAAAGTTGAGAATATGTTGTCGAAAAGAGATTTTGTTAAGAAAATGAAGGCAACGAGAGTCTGCTATGCATTAATAGTGCAAAAAGGAGTTGTGGAAGACATACCAATTCCTACTGAAATCGCCAAGTTACTAGAAGAATATGTTGATGTTATCCCTGATGAACTACCTGATGGTGTTCCACCAAAGATGGATATTCAACATCACATTGATCTAATCCCATAATCATATTTATCTAATAAGGTAGCATATAGGATGATTCCTACACAACATGCATATCTCAACCGACAAGTGAAAAAACTTATAAAGAAAGGTGTGGTAAGAGAAAGCATGAGTCTCTATGTTGTACTGACATTGTTGACTCCAAAAAATGATAATACGTGGAGGATGTGCATAGGTTGTAGAGCAATCAATAAAATTACCATCAAATATTAGTTTCCTATATTGCGCTTGGACAACATGATGGATGTGTTAGCCGGAGCTAAATATTTTAGTAAAATTGATTTCTGAAGTGGATACCACCAGATCCATATTCGCGAAGGGGATGAATGGAAAACCACCTTCAAGACCAGGGATGGACTATATGAATGGATGGTGATGTTCTTTGGGTTGTTCAAGGCACCTAGTACTTTCATGTGATTGATTATTATTATGCTTTGACCTTATATTGGTAAGTTTTTTGTCGTTTATTTCGATGACATCCTAGTTTTCAGTAACAACAACAAAGATCACTTTCATCATTTAAAATTTATATTGGATGTATTGAGAAAACATCAATTTTATGCAAACTTTAAGAAATATATGTTTTTGCAAGAAAGTTTGGTATTTATAGGTTTTGTCATCTCAATATAAGGAGTCAAGATGGATTCAGACAAGGTCAAAGCAATTTTGGAGTGTCCTAGTCCTCGGAGCATAACAGAGGTAAGAATTTTTCATGGACTGGCCACCTTTTACCTAAAATTTGTTCAAAATTTTAGCAGTATTGTAGCACCCATAACAAATTGCACCAAAGGCAAGACATTCATGTGGACCAATGAAGCTGAGGAAAGATTTAAGTTTTTAAAGAAGAAGGTAATTGATGCACCTATAGAGCCTTACCATATTTTGATAAAGTGTTTGAGGTAGATTGTGGTGCTTCACGTGTAGGCATTGGAGCTGTACTTACCCATGCAGGTAGACCAATTGCATTTTTTAGTGAAAAGTTGAATGAGGTAAGAAAGAACTACTCCACATATGATGTAGAATTTTATGCAATTATGCAAGCATTGCGACATTGGAGGCAGTATTTAGTGCTAAAGGAGTTTGTGTTATTTACCGATCACATTGCATTAAAATATGTAAACACCCAAAAGAAATTGAACAGTAGACATGCAAAATGGGTCTCTTTCTTACAAGGCTACACCTTTTTTCTGAAGCACAAATCAGGACAGTAGAATCAAGTTGCAGATGCTTTGATCTAGAGCATTCTTATTTTGACAACCATGGAAAATCAAGTAATTGGGTTTGTTGCATTAAAGGATCTCTATGCGTCTGATAAATATTTTTGGGAGATTGTGGAACAGTTGAAGAATCCATTCGTTGGAAACATGGATCTTACTCAGGGTGAATGTTTTATACAAGATGGCTACCTCAACAAACAAAAACAACTATGCATTCCAATTGGTTCTAAGAGAGAAAATATTAGTAGAGAACTTCACAGTAGTGGTTTGGTGGGACATTTTGGAAAGGATAAGATGCTAGCCTTAATAGAAGATAAGTATTACTGGACGAAGATGAAAAGGATATAACCAAGTATGTGGCACGATCTAGGATTTGTCAAATGTCTAAAGGACACTCACAGAACACAGGGTTGTATATTCCATTACCAGTTCCTAGAGGCCCATGGACAGATCTAAGCATGGAATTTGTGTTGGCGCTCACAAACACACAGTGAGGTAATGATTCTATTTTTGTGGTTGTTGATAGTTTCTCTAAAATGGCTCATTCCACTGCTTGCAAGAAAACCAGTGATGCATTGAGGGTGGCAGAAATTTGTAGATATTAACCTTGTACAATTATTTACTGCAAACAGATTTTCAGTAAAATAATAGAAAAGATACAATGGAAAATACAAACATTACACATATATTTTTCCCCTAGAAACCCAAACTGGGAAAACCAACATATTCTATGTTCATTCATGGTGTTACATTGTGTATAATACAATATGCATATAGGAGCCAGCGGCATCCAAAACCCTAACCCAATGACCTGGATTAGTCAACAACCCTAATTCCTTAACTAGAAATAGAAAACCATTAGCAAAAACCATGTGCTGAAAAACCTCTCAACAATGGACATGAAAATCAAAGCGACATGAAAAACGAGGCAAAAATGTGACACGTTTCCCGAGGAAAAAAATTCTCGGGAGTGTTTCCCCCTACATGCCCGGTGCAACGTAGCAGCCACTATAGCTAGTTTTGCAAAGAATATAACACATACCCAACATTCTCCCACTTGTTGTTTTCTTTCCATACAAGGGGTTACAAGTTTACATAGTCAACAATCCAGGGCTCACAGATTTTGTTAATAAACCTGGAACATTCTTGAGAGTGTCCACCTTCATCGGAAACACTTTCTTTTCTTCAACCATGTATCTCACAAAGTGATATTGAATATGAATATGCTTTGTCTTTAAACGATAAGTCGGGTTCTTCTCCAGAAAAATTGCACTCTGGCTGTCACAATCTATCCTTAATTACAGCTTGTTGTACCAACCCAATACCTGAACACAATATTTGTAACCATATTTCTTCCGTATTTGCTTGAGTCGATGCCATGTATTCAGCTTATGTAGTTGAAAGTGCCACTACAACATGTCCTTTGCTCACCCAATTGATTTCTCCTCCAAATAGGTTAAACACATACCCGCTTGTAGATTTTCTACGATCCAGATCTCCAACCCAATCTACATACACAAAGCCATGTATGTCCAACACGTTGTCCAATATCAGTCTTCCTTGGTATCACAATCCATAGTTGGTAGTGCCACACAAATACCTGAAAACCCTTTTTACTACTATCCAATGCTACTTCCATGGTTTTGACATATGCATGCTCAAAACTCCCACTGCATGTGCAATGCCTCGTCTCGTACAGACCATTGCATACATCAAACTGCCAATTTCACTTGCATATGGAACACAAGACATGTCCTCCTTATCTTATTGTGTCTTGGGACACAGATCCACAGATAACTTTACACCAACAGGAATAGGGACCTTGATCGGTTTACATTCATGCATATTAAACCTCTGCAATATTGTCTCGACATATTTTCTCTAATTTAACCAGAGTTTCCTCTTTTTCCGATCTCTTTTAATTTCCATGCCCAAAATGAAATTTGAAGCACCGATATCCTTCATGTCAAATTTAGAGGACAACTGAGTTTTTCCATCCTAGATAATCTCCTTGTTGTTTCCTATCAACAACATGTCATCCACATACAAGACCAAATAAATCAAATGATCACCAATTAATTTAAAATACACACAGTGATCCTCTTTTCTTCTTGTGAAGCCAAGTCCCAGCATATAAGTATCAAATTTTTGATACCACATCCTTGGTGATTACTTTAAACCATACAAGGACTTTTTCATCTTGCATGCCATCTCCTTTTTTCCCTTCACAACAAAGCCTTATGGATGCTTCATATAGATTTTTTCTTCCAAATCCCCATGTAGGAATGTTGTCTTCACATCCATTTTTTCTACTTCAAAATCAAATGCAGCAGCAACAGATAACAAAAATCTTATAGAACTTAACTTGGCAATCAGAAAAAAAATCTCACCAAAATCAATTCCCTCAACCTCGGAATAACCATTTTCTACTAACCGAGCTTTGTATTTCTCCACTTTTCCTTCTGCATCCAGCTTCTTTTTAAATACCAATTTGCTCCCAATGGGATTTCTTCCAGTCGGCAACTACACTAGATCCCAAGCCTCATTCTTATCCAAGGCTTCCATTTCTTCATACATGGCCTTTTTCCAGAACTTTCCATCCTCTGAATCCATTGCCTCCCTGACAGTTCTAGGATCATCATCAGTAATAGACAAAGAAAAATTTGAACAGAAATTAGATGGAGTATACCTTTCTGGTAGCCTTATTTCTTGAATTGATCTCCTTAATACTTGAGTATGAGGATCTTCTTCTAATTCTTGGTCTTTTGAAGAGTCTGATTCATCATCCTTTAAATCAAACTCTATTTTCTTTGGTTCTTCCTTACTTGGTAGGACTTCATGTTTAACAACATCCTTCATTTCTCTAACTACCACATCTCGATTATACACAACCTTCTTAGTTTCTGAGTTCCAAAGCTTATAACCTTTGAGACCATCTTTATACCCAATAAAGATACACTTTTCAGCCTTCTTATCTAGATTACTCATGTTTTATTTTATAACATGAACATAGGCCTCACAACCAAATACCTTGAGATGTGTGAGAAAAGGTTTCTTACCAGTCCATGCCTCTTGTGGAGTATTGTCATCTAGCATTGATGAGGGTGATCTGTTGACCAAGTAAAATGCAGTACCCACTGCCTCTACAAGAATTATTCCCCTAACCCGACACCATTGAGAATGCACCTTGTTTTTTCCATCAACGTCTTGTTCATCCTTTTTGCAACTCCATTCTGTTGAGGTGTATATGGATTAATTTTCTTCCTTTCTATACTGCACTTTTTACATAATTCATCAAATTCATTCCCGTAGAACTCTCCTCCATTACCTGTCCTCAACACCTTAATTCTTTTATATGTTTTATTCTCAACAAGAGCCTTAAACTCTTTAAACTTGTCAAATACTTCAAATTTATTCTTGAGGAAATATATCCAATTATTCCTCAAGAAGTCATCTATAAATGAGACATAGTACACAGATTTTCCCAATGATGGATCTGACACAGGTCCAAACACATCATTGTGAACTAGTTGTAAAATTCCTTATGCCATCATTTCACCAGAGGTGAATCTTACCTAATTTTGCTTCCCATATACACAATGTTCACACAAATCAAAATCCAGAAAGAAGATAGACATACCTTCAACCATAACTTTACCATGTAGTAGTTGAAGACCCTTCTCTCCAATATGCCCCAGTCTTTGATGCCACAAAATAACCTTTTCTCTAAAGACTGTAGGATTTCTTTATTCTTCAACTCCAATATCAAGAAAAATGGAACTATTACACCCATCACTAATAGTGCTTCCTTGCAGATTATACATAGTTCCAAAACAAACTCCCTTTAGCAACACCATTGTTCCTCGAACCATCCTATAGGTTTCCTTTTCAAATATTGTTTTAACCCATGCATCATCCATTTTTTTTACAGAAATCAAATTTCTAGCCAATCCTGGGATGTGCAGAATACCAGGTGGTGTTCTAATCCTTCCATCTATGAGCCTCAACTTGAATTTTCCTCAACCTATGATTTTGGTTGTTGAGTCATCACCTAGGAAAAAATTACCTCTATCATACCTTTCATATTCAAAAAAACACTCCCTGTGGGGAGTCATGTGAAAGGATGCAACTGAGTCAACCAACAATGCCTCTTGATCTGCATATGTGCTTGAAGAAGCTAAGTACATCCCCTCCTTCTTCCTTGGAGGTATTTTCTTCTCTAGAAGGATATTCTTCAGATCCCTTCTTTTTCTCAACTTTGGATCTACACTGCTTCTTGTAGTGCCCTTCTTTTACACATCTCCATCATACCTTTACAAACTTTCTAGGAGATTTATATCTACCCTTAGACTTAGATCTCCCACTTGAGGACTTAGATATATTTATTTCTTGGGAGAGTCCTCTTGCAAATAATGCATTTGTGCTATGTCCTTCCATGTTCTTCCATCTCATCTCCTCTGAAAACAAGGATGAGACCGCTTCATCAAAATTCAAGGCAATTGTATTACTACCTATGGCCACAACCATATTATCCCACGAGTCTAGTAAAGAGCACAGTAAGTTGATACACTTATCTTCATCTGAAATTTTAATCTCAACAAATATTAACTGACTTACCACAGTATTGAAGGCATTCAAATGCTCTGCCACTGAGTCTCCATCTCTCATTCTCAGGTTATACAGCTTCTTTCTCAAGAAAATTTTATTTACTAGGGACCTAGACTAATACAAATTCCCCAACTTATCCCATAAATCTTTGGTTGTAGCTTCCTCTGACACATTTAGTAATATTGAATTTGAGAGACATAATCGGATTGTGCTATTCACCTTCCTATCCAACTTTTTCCAGTCGTCTGTTGAAGTTCTTGTAGGTGCAGTACCTAGATCCACCATGATCCATTGATCTTTTTCCACCAACAGATCTTCCATCTTGAGCTACCACAACTCAAAAAAATTCCCATTAAACTTCTCGATCTCCATTTTTGAACTGCTCGCCATTTCTTTTCACCTGAAAAAAAAAATACCATAGATATCCCACTGTAACAAGGCTTAGCACAGTCCTGATCCAAACCCTTGACCACAAAGGCGTCCCCCTGAAGCCAACAAAGCTCTGATACCAAATGTAGATTTTAACCTTGTACAATTATTTACTGCAAATAGATTTTCAATAAAAGAACAGAAAAGATACAATGGAAAATACAAACATTACAAAGAGATTTTTCCCCTAGAAACCCAAACTGGGAAAACCAACATATTTTATATTCATTCATGGCGTTACATTCTTTACAATACAATATACATATAGGACCCAGCAACATCCAAAACCCTAACCCAATGACCTGGATTAGTCAACAACCCTAATTCCTTAAATGGAAATAGAAAACCATCGAAAAAAACCATGTGCTGAAAAACCACCCAACAATGGAAATGAAAATCGAGGCAACACCAAAAATGAGGCAAAAATGCAACACATTTTGTTAAGCCCTAATATTGGCTCATTACCCCTTAATTGGGGCATATTAGATTAGTAATGCTATTTTATTTATGTCGGCTTTAGGCCATTAGTTCTAATTTAGATTAGTAATGTTATTTTAATTATTTCGGCTTTAGGCCATTATTTGTAATTATACCTCCTAGTCTCCTATATATACCAAGGAGACATTTTCATTTTGAATCATCTTGTACTTGAACATTTAAGTGGGGTAAAAGGAGGTTTCCCCCTCGAAGAGGATTATTATCTGAAATTATCTCTTTTTCAAGGCATTGAGTACTTTTCCTGAGGTTTTTATATGTTATATTGATGTTTGGTTCTTAACATATGGTATCAGAGCTCAAGGTCTTGGGGTTTCGCTGCTACATCTGAGACACCGTGGCATTGTCGCTATAAATTTTTTTCTACAATGTTTCAAAAGGAACAGCTTG
Source organism: Picea mariana (assembly GCA_032191745.1). Taxonomy (NCBI): domain Eukaryota; kingdom Viridiplantae; phylum Streptophyta; class Pinopsida; order Pinales; family Pinaceae; genus Picea; species Picea mariana. The sequence goes on from JASDQU010292356.1 coordinate 13,275, forward strand.
GAGGGTATTTAGAAGATGGATCAAGGTACGTTGGGTTAAACATTCAGCTCCTGAGGCCTTATACTTATGGAGATACAGCCTGTACAAGATAGGGTTCTGGAATCATCCTGAAAGGAGTCATTGCGGAAGTTTTTCTATAAAAACGTTTCTTTAACGTTTCAGACCCTGAACCCCAGATTCCATTTACAAAAATTAGTAGTGTATCTGTGGTAAAAATTTCAGCTTCTGGGTCATCTTAAATTTGTAGATACACCCTGTGTAAGATAGGGTATCTAACTAGCCCTATTGACTAGTCTCAAGAAGGTGTTCCAGGTAAAACAATAATAACTTCTTCCTAGAGTATCCAAATTGTGTGGGACTGGTTTCATTGGATTGTGGACAGTCTATAGTATTTTGGGTACGAGTTTCACAATTTTATATCAATTATTTTGTGCGGGGCACACTATACAAGTGAGATCTCCTGGAAAGGCCAAAAATCGGCAAGTTGTGGGGAAGTTACTGTAAATTCCACTTGGCACATCCAATTTTGATCAGACCTATGGCATTGCAAAGAAGAAATATTAGAGAAATACATAAGAGAAAGTTTCATACCCAGAAGGGCCAAAAATTGGGAGATACAACAGACGAAATATTGTCTAGCGGAACCACCTCAAAATCAAGGTTCAAAAGTGATACTTGGCCAACATGCCACCCAAAAAGGGAACTTCTACACCAAATAAGCCTCCAGAAAATCCTACTTGGACTCTTGATAAAGGTGAAGAAATGCATAGGGACATAAATGAACTACAAAATAAGATGGATTCAATGGAAGCTAAGATGGATTCAATGGAAGCTAAGTTGGATACTAAGATGGATTCAATGGAAGCTAAGATCATGGAAGTAATGAAAAATTTCGTAACAGAGAAGACACCCAAAAGTGAAAATTC
>JASDQU010292358.1:1444-14348 GCA_032191745.1 Picea mariana
GTCATATTTGGGATATTGTTATAAATTTATTCTGAAGATAACTACTTCGAGGCACTACACTAGTGATTTCTTATACTTTGAGTTGAAAGAATGTGATTCCAAATGTATTGTCTATCAAAATTAGTTTTTGAGTTCCAAAGAAATACTCAATTAAAGTTCTTTGAAGATATGTCCATTTTTACTTCCTCTTCCAAAATTCATAGTAGATTTCAGGTTCATTTTATTTTACAAGAAAGGAAATTTTTTTGTTGAAAGGAGACTCCAAATTTTTTTGGACACAAATCTTTGTTGACACACTTTATCTTTCTTTCTTCAAATGATATGGTGTACGCTTGTATATTTGTATATAAGGATTGTAAATTTGTATATACAAACTTTCTTGGAAGATCTTTCGGTGTTTTCTCTTTAGCATTCACCCTTTACATTCATTGTAGAATTGTTAGGGACCTAACCTCCCTAACCCCTCAAGTGGGTAGAATAATATATTTCCATGTAATAAAGGTCAATATTAATAAGGCCTATAAATAAGGAGGAATAAGTCAAATGTAAGAAGACATAATAGAAGCTTCCACTTCTAAAAGGATCTTCCTCTAGATTTTTCTTTTGGATATATAGATTTAGTATAAATAGGAGTAGAGGGTATGAGAAGTTTTTTATTGAAGATTTATTGTAATAGATATTTGCTCTGCTGGAGGTTTCCCCCTCGAAGAGGAAAGTGAACATTGTTTCCTAGCAATAAAGGTATAATTTTGGTGTTGTGGTTCCATATAATTTGGTGTTTTGTTGTTATCTATGCAATATTTCTGTATTTTTTTTCTATCTCAGTGTAATTCTCTACATTATTTATCTTTTCTGCTAATAGAATAGACCTGGTACCTTACAAGTGGTATCAAATCACTTTCCTCGACAGAAAATTATGGGTTAATTTTCTTCAGGGTAGAGATGTATTCTGACATCTTGAAGCTACAGAGATTTGTTGTTATGTGCATAAACCCGCAGTCAGGGAGTAATACACACAAGAAATACAAGTGGTACTTAAGCGCACATATGGTGGCCACCCTTGCAACCCTAGTTGGTACCCCTTTGAGTGGTAGTGCATCAGATATCACATGTATATGTATCTTCCAGCACACTTATTTTGGATCTATCCCATTGTTTTCCCCTTTTCGCCCTGATCACAGTCGTACCTTTCATTTTTAATCCTTTTTTTTCAATGGACCCGACCCCTTCCTAGATTCCCTATTTTTCTGCCTATCCCATTATAGTCCCCTTCTCATCCTAATCGTTGTGGTACCTATCACTTATAAGTCCTTTTATGTGGTCCCACCCACCCATTTTCCCTTAGCTGCACTCCCCCTCTCCAAATGGCCAAAACTCGTAACCAAGACCTGAAAGATTCCATCAATCAAACCATGGAATCCATCCAACAAGTGACATTTGATATTGGCTCTACCAATTTCCACCTTGCACAATTTGAGACCCAAGTACAACACAAATTTGACACCATGGAGGACAAATTCATGAACCAATTTAACACCCTCCAGTTTGTTGTCAACTAGTTGTTTAACTGCGTTACAGGTCCTTCCTCCTCGAACCAACCAAATGTTGTTGATTCCTTGCATTCTCTACATTTTCAATCCAACTCCTTTCATCGTTAACCTCGTCTTCCCCGCATTGAGGTCAATAAATTTGTAGGCTTTGATCCTACGGGTTGGGTCACTCAAATGGAGCATTATTTTTCTCTGCATGGTATTACTAATGAGTTGGCCAAACTTCCCTATGATGTCCTCTATCTAGATCTTGAAAAATGGAAATGGTGTCAATGGCATTAAAATTCACGTCAGGGGTATATTACATGACCATTATTGCAGAGCTCTATGAATGCTTTGGCACTGATACCCACTATCTCATTCATTTGACCAAGTTGAAATAGTCAAGCACAATGGAAGAATTTATAATGGATTTTAAAAATTTTCCTTGCGAACTGAGGTCATGGCAGATGTGTTCTTCTGTGAATGACTTATCAATGTCCTAAATGATGAAATATGTGCCCAAGTTCTCATGGCCTACCCTCATACTTGTTTGGAAGCTACTAAATGTGCCAAAGAACCCCAACAAGTTGTTTTTTCCTAGAACAAAAAACCCTCTTTTATTCCTCGCCCTCAACCCACTAATCCTAACCCCCCTGCCACTCCCTTCAATGTCCATAAATTAACTAGCAATGAAATGGTTGAACGCAAACTGAAGGTTCTTTTCTATAATTGTGATGAAAAATATTTTTCGGGGCACAAGTGTAAGGAACAAAAAACAATTATTTCCATTTCTGAATATGTTCCTGAAGAAGATGTGACAGTTCCCCTATTTGAAGAGATTTCCCTTCCTGATGCTACCCAGGAGCCTGCTGACCCACCTGAAGTTGACCCGCTCATTTCTTTGCATACCCTCATTGGCTTCTCTGCTCCACAAACCCTCAAGCTCATTGGCTATATTAAGCATAGGAAGGTCATCATCCGTGTTGATAGTGGTAGCACCCACAATTTGATTCATCATCACATTGCCCAGGAAACCAATTGTTATATTTCTGTTGTCAATAATTTTCAAATCATCATAGCCAATGGTGGGCGTTGTGAAAATGCACATCTTCAAATTGGACATTACCACTTGAAATATCATATTTTTTCCATTGAAATGGGCAGTTGTGACATTGTTCTAGGTGATGAATGGTTATGCACTTTGGGTCCCATTCTTATGGATTTTAAGGAATCAACCATGCAATTCCAACAGGAGGGACAAAGGTATCAATTCCAATGTCTCACATTTGTTTCTCTTTAGATCATTAGTTCCCATTGCATGGAAAAGCTCCTCAAGAAAGTCCACTCCAATATTATTTCTCAACTCCATTCCATTCAAGTGGTTGAGACACCATCTGTGCATCCTGACCTCCAAGTTATCCTCTTTGAACATAAAGTTGTTTTTTCCACTCCTCTGGTATTTCTTCCTTCTTGTGGTTTTCATGATCATTCCATCCCCCTTGTTCTTGGTAGTCTTCCTCCCAATGTTCTCCCTTATCGTCAACCCTTTTCCCAAAAGAATGAAATTGAGAAAATAGTGCAGGAATTGCTCCAAGAGGGTGTTATTTGCCCCAGTATTAGCCCTTATTCTTCTCTTGTGGTCATGGTACTCAAGAAAGAAGGTACTTGGCACATGTTTCCTAACTTTTGTGCACATAATAACCTCACCATCAAGGAAAAGTTTCCCATTCCTATCATTGATGATCTCTTGGATTAGATGAGTGGTGTTCAGTAATTCAATAAACTTGATCTGTGTTCTGGCTAACACCATATATGTATGCAAGAAGTTGACATCCCCAAGACTACCTTTTGAAATCGTGAGGGTCATTATGAGTTCTTGTTCATGCCCTTTGGCCTGTGTAATTCCTCCTCCACCTTCCAAAGCCTCATGAATCATGTATTTTGTCCTTTTCTCCTTCATTTTGTCTTAGTTTTCTTTGATGATATTTACATCTATAGTAAAACTTGGAAATCCCATCTTGCCCATGTGGATCAAGTTCTCCATGTACTCTCTCAACACCAACTTTTCCTCAAACACTCTAAATGTACCTTTGGCACCTCGGAAGTCAATTACTTGGGTCATATTATTGGAAAGATTGGTGTCTGGGTGGATCCTAAGAAGATTGAAGCAATGCAGGATTGGCCTTGCCCCAAGACTATCAAAAGCTTGTGTGGTTTTATGGGTTTAACAGGATATTATTGCAAGTTTGTTTAGAATTATGGAAATATTTTGGCACCTCTCACTGATCTCCTTAAAAATAATTCTTTCACTTGGACTCTCACAGTTGATTAGGCCTTTCAAGCCTTGAAGGTGGCTATGTGCACTACTCTAATCTTGGCCCTTCCTGATTTCACAAAGACCTTTGTCCTGGAATGTGATGCCTCTGGGAGAGGAATTGGAGAAGTCCTTATGCAAGAGGGTAGACCTTTGGCCTTTACTAGCAAACAATTGTCAGAATGCCATTTGGGCCAATCAATCCATGAAAAGGAAATGTTGGCTAAATTTCATGTCTTTGATCTCTAGCACCCTTATCTCTTGGGGAAACGCTTCCAAATTAAGACAGATAATCAAAGCCTCAAATATTTTCTCAAGCAACGGCCTTCCTCCCCAAAGTAACAAAAATGGTTGACTAAGCTCTTTGGATATGATTATGAGATAATTTACAAGAAAGGAAAAGAAAATGTGGTTATTGATGCTCTTTCACAAAAATATGAAGATAGAGGGTCCCTTTTCTCCCTCTCCTTCATTGTACCAAATTGGCTCCAAGTTTCTCTCCAGGAATGGCTCCAATATCCTAAAATTTCACATCTGATCTAACAACTGCAAGAAAAATATCCAGTTTCACTAGGGTACTCTTGGAAAAATGATGAGCTTCACTACAAAGGTCATTTGCATTTAAGTAAATAGTCAAAACTTAAATCCATGGTGATTTATGAGCTTCATACTACACCCACAGCTGGGCACCAAGGGTTTACCAAAACCTATGACCGGGTGAAATGTTATTTTTTCTGGGATGGTGTGAAAAAGGACATTCTCACTTTTGTGGCAGAATGTGATTTTTTTCAATGCAACAAGGGAGAAACAAATAAAGCTCCTGGCCCACTACACCCACTTTTGATTCCACCCGCTGTTTGGAGGGGGGACATATCTATGGATTTTATTGCAGTATTACCTAAATCAAGAAATAAGTCAGTCATTATGGTGTTTGTTGATCTTATTTCCAGGTATTCTCATTTATGTGCTCTTCAACACCCATTTACCGCATCCATTGTGGCTCAACTTTTCATGGATCATGTCTCAATATTCATGGCATGCCTCATTCTATTGTTTCTGATCGAGATCCCACTTTCACCAACAATTTTTGGCAAGAATTGTTCAAGCTATAGGGCACCCAATTGAATCTCATCACCACCTATCATCCCCATATTGATGGTCAAGCTGAAGTTGTCAACAAGTGTTTGGAGACATATTTGAGTTTTTTTTCCTCTGAAAAGAAAAATTAATGGGCTCAATGGTTACCATTAGATGAATGGTTTTACAACACTTCTTACCATACAACTACTTGCATGACTCCTTTTGAAGCAGTATATGGACAAAATCCACCTTCTATTATCTCCTACATTCCAGGTGTCTCGAAGGTCCAGGCAGTTGACCAACCACTTACACTTCAAGAGGTTATTCTTTGTATCATCAAAGAGAATTTGGTCATGGCACAGAATCGCATGAAGCAACAAGCAGATCAAGGTCGCTCAGAACATCAATTTTTTGAAGGAGACCAGGTATGTCTTTGAATGCAACCTTATAAGAAAACTTCACTCAAGGCCGAACATTGTCAGAAACTGGCGCCCAAATTTTATGGTCCTTATATAGTTCTCAAGTGCATGGGACAAGTGACCTATCAATTAGCTTTTCCTAGTCCTTCTAAACTCCATCATGTTTTTCATGTCTCATGTTTAAATAAGGTGATTGGAACTAAGTTCCAAACTCAAACCAACCTTCTTGAGTTGGATGAAGAAGGATCCATCTGGTTGTATCCACAAGCAGTTTTGGACCAGCGTGAGAATAGACTTCGTCAGTTCACCATCAAGGAAGTGTTAGTCCAGTGGAAAGATACAACTCCAGCAAATGCCACCTGGGAGACAACTACCATTCTACAACAATTTCCTCATCTCCATCCTTGAGGAAAAGGATGATTTTAAGGGGGAGGGAATGTTAGGGACCTAACCTCTCAAGTGGGTAGAATAATATATTTCCATGTAATAAATTTCAATATTAATAAGGCCTAGCAATAAGGAGGAATAATTCAAATGTAAGAAGACCTAATAGAATCTTCTACTTGTAGAAGGATATTCCTCTAGATTGTTCTCTTGGATAGATAGATTTAGTATAAATAGGAGTAGAGGGTATGAGAAGTTTGGTCTTGAAGAATTATTGTAATAGATATCTGCTATGTTGGAGGTTTCCCCCTCGAAGAGGCAAGTGAACATTGTTTCCTATCAATAAAGGTATAATTATGGTGTTGTGGTTCCATATAATGTATTGTTTTGTTGTTATGTTTGCAGTATTTTCATATTTTGTTGTTAACTCGATGTTATTCTCTGCATTATTTCTCTTTTCTACTAATATAATAGACCTGGTACCTTACAAGAACCATACAAAGAATCTTCCAACATATTACAGAGGAGTACCACCTCTGCAAAAATAGAGGGGGATTTTATCCTCATGAGGTTGTTGTTTAGATATTGACCAATTTGAACATCAATAAGCGGGATGGTCATATGTTGTGAGATATGATCCAAGTGGAAGGAGAAAGTAGTTGTGTTAGATGAAGAATATGATTATCTAGAGGAGAAAGTAATTGTGTTAGATGAAGAAGATGAATAAGTTGAGCTAGAGGTAGATGGAAATGTTCTCTATGATCATATTGACGGTGAAATTATCGAAAATGACACTGATGATGTTGTTGTTATGCCCAATCCTTTCAACATCGATTCTGAACTGGGTTCTGAATCGGAGGATACAAATTTGGAGTTGGACAAAAAAGAATATCAATGATATTGAATTGTTGAAATGTAGGTCGGGGTATGTAATTATATATTTTCCATTATTTATTCTCTTTAAAGTATTTCTTATATGGGTCAATTATGTGTTGATAATTTTTATGACATATTTTTGTATGTATCATTGGTTGGTTAGAAGTCATTGACCTTGATTTCTCTCATAACCCACCAACCTATAACCTCCTAACCCATTTTGAGCATGTGTTGATTGATTTTAACTATTAGTAAATATTGATAACCTCCCACAATTGTTTAACCCTCCACCGAGTAAATTTGGTAACTTTGTAACCCTCCACCCTCATCCACCATAGGAACCATGTGCATGCTCCAAAACCACTACTGAGTCCCTAAATGGAATATTTTAGATGCAACTGTCATATGATAGCCATTACAAGGTTTAACATAGAAAATATTTTTTGGTGGACATCTTTTAGGGTCAGGGGTTAGGAGTTAGGGATTGAGGGGTTATGGGATTTAGTTTTTATGGGGTTAGGGGGGTTTAGGGGTTAAGGGGGTTATATTTAACTATATAAAAAATAGAATTTATGTATTTAAATATAAATTATATTACAAACTAATAACAAATATAAAATATAAAATATAAAATAAACAAAAATAAAAAAACAAAACTCAAACATAAAAAATACAATATGGCACCAAACCCCCAATCAAGTAAACCCACTCCACACCCGCTCATCGTTATATTGATATAACCCACTTTCCAATAAGGAGAGTGTGCAGAAGATCAACCCATTGATATTTTCATTGGATCGACCCCCCTTGTCAATACGAAGAGTGTGCAGAGGAGCAACCCGCTAACATTTGCATTGGATCGATCCCACTTGCTAGTAAAGAGAGTGCGCAGAGGAGCAGACTTGTACAAGGAGAGACCAACCCTACATGTGCATCCAAGGAGGGATCGACCCCACAAATTCTTTGATATGTATCCTTGTTTTCGTTGTAGATAGAGAATGTAGATCATGTAGTTGTTTGTTCAATATGAAATGGTTTACAATGGCTATGTTTGAGTTCCATTCACTTCAATTTTTCCCTATCATTCACTCCTTACTTTAGGTTCGATACCCTATATATTGCATCTTTTTGCAATATTTTTGTACACGCAACAGAGAAAAAATAGGGTTTGAAATGAAAATTCAACAGACACAATCAGACCAAAAATATAGATCCAAGATCGACAGTCTCATTTTATTTTGGCCGGTGAAAGGGCATGTTGGATAAAAAGGGGTCAGAGGCCTAAATTATAAACCATTGTATTAACAGTTGATATTCTGTCATAACCTTATTCATTTCAGTATGTAGGGGTGGTATTATCAAACCACTTTAGGTCACCCCTGAAATGCACAAATGGATGACAATTGGCACGGTGATGTAAGCCAAAACAAAAAGGCATTGTGTCAATATAATTCAAAGGATTTTTTTTTAATTTAAAACAATAAACCCCAAAGGTAAATGCACATGGTAAACATTGTTACGAGTACAGTAGACTCCAGTAAAAGAAATCAAATTATCCTTTGACAAATAAGTTCAAGTAGTGTTCTCATTCCTTATTTCAAATATGTTCTTATTGTTTAAAATAAGGATAGATTGAGAAAGGTACTCAGCCATCAACCTCTAATGAAAAAGTCATAATCGATCATGATTGTGAAATTTCTAAAACTATTTTGTCACAGTTTGATCCTTGTGAGTTAATAAATTTAACATGTTATAAATTTAGGAATTTGCATGATTATTTACACATCTTGGAGTCAAAATTGGGAAATTCATAATTCCCCAAACCTATTATTTTCCCGAGTCCACATCCTCATGTACAAAGAACTATCTTTCTGAAAAAAAGGGTTGTGGTATATGAAAATGGATCCATTATATTCTATATCAATGTTGAGTCTATTAAAAAATGATATCTCTTCCCAAAAACCTTAACTCTAAGACTTGGAATCATTTAAAGGCTTTGGGTGTCAATAATCGTACTTCTCTAATTATGGATGCTACAAAGGTATTAACAAAGAAGAATTTGGTTCATCAACCTCAAAATGAATGCAGTTCAATTTAGAGAAGTATTGAAACCTTCATGAAAAGATACAAGGAATTAGTTGAAATGGGACTACCTTCATGTTGGGATAAAATGGAAATTTTATTCAGCAGGAAGCATATAAGGAAATGATAATAAAAGCAAGGGATGATATAACTAAATTTCAAGATATGTATGGTGTTTTGAAAGGTAAAACTATTGTGTGCAATTTAATAACTGATTTTCCTTTATTATGGCAAATAAAAACTTCAATTCCTAATATTCCATTGTATGATAGTTATACAGAGCTTGATATAGCTTTCATATAAATGGTTAAAGCCTGAAGAAAAAATGCTTGGAACTATCCAAGCTCATACCTTGTTAGGAAATTGTGTCAAATGTATTGTGTTATATACTATGTTCTATGCATGCATGTACTTTATTCTATACATGCCTAAACTATGTTCTATAAGGGAAATGCAAATAGTGACATGGTTTTTAAAACAAATATTTAGTTGTTGGGTATTTCATCATCACTTGTCCTTCTTGGCTTCATGGTTCATCATTATAATGGCATACAGAGAATTTACAAAATAAAGAATGACATATTAGGATGTTTCTAGAATAAAAATGACGTTTTTTTTTTCTTTGATGAAAATATGGTATAAATGAGATTTTTCAACAGAAGTATGTATTTAGACAAATTATGAACAAATGAATGGTGTTCATAGTGTTATCACCCTGTAATTTCCCAGGATGAGGATAAAATCAGCGGGGGTAACCACAAAACCGCTTTGAGTCGAGGATCTAGCCCTCCAAGACTCGGAGAGGGATCTCTCTGTCAGATTTAGCTTTGCTTGTATGGGATTTTAGGCTAGCTATTACTATACATAGGTTTTTTTTCTGGATTTGGTATATTTGGGAGATTGAAAACTCAAATTTACATTGGGCCATAGGGTCTACCCTTTCTGAAAATGGATCTATCTCATATTTATAAGATTGTCTCCACATGGAAGGATAGAAAGGTTGATGGATCAAATTGAATCAAATGAAAGTGAGGGAGAGGAAAAGAAGGGAAATTCTGTCAAGTAGAGGAGCATCTTAGAATTCCTATGCTCAACTTCAAATGAAAATATGCAGATCATTAAAAGACCAGAAACAAAGTGCAGGAACAAAGTATGTTCTTAATATTTATTTTAATGATTAGATACAAGAAAACATGAAATGGATCTACAGAGTAAGAAAATAGTTACCCAAAGAAGAAAAACATCCCCGAGAAATCTAACACAAGAATCCTGTAGATACAACTTTTTATTTCTGGAAAATTACAAAGTATCCCCTATGGGGCATGAATCAAAAGATTTTCAATCCACATTGTGTGAATTTGAATTATTACAATATATGGAACATACTCTCCCCATGGGGGTCGAATTCAACCACCTCGGCCAAAAATAGAAATAAAATCCCTAAAAATCTTGAATTGTCCGCCATGAATGACGGGTCGAACTACTGCAAAAAAGGGGTCAACTCAGACATATGTTTCTCTTCAATGGTGACACATGTGTAAAAAATGAAGGAGTTTATTGTATATTAGTTTTTCTAGAGAAACAACCTCCTTCGGTTTCTCCAATATCGTCTCCCTCTCGCCGAAACAACTCTCGCAAAATCGTGACCAAAACAGGAAAAATCGGAAACCTGAAAAAAGGGGCTCAAAAATGGCTTCTCTTATCCCAACTGGTGGCACCTGTGAAAAATATGGAAGATTTTTTATTCTCCATCCTATTATTAATAAAAACCTCTCTCTGTTTTTGAAAATTTGTTTCCATTTTCCCGGAATCCACCTCGGAAGATGAAGTGTTGAATAGGCAGAAAAGCCAGTTTTTTAAAATTAGGGAGGGCGGTTTTGGAGGGCAGAGTGGTTTACTCAGACCCCCCCCCTCGAGGTGGTAAGTGGTATTGGGAGGGGGGCTTGAGTTCACCAGGGGGTGACAAGTGTCCCTCCTGATACCACGAACTCAGACCCCAAGGTGGTGATGTGACGTGAGAAGGGGGGTCCGAGTAAATTAGGGACGTAGATTTATTTTTTTTGAGATGTGTCCATAGTGCGTGAGTGTTTTAGGATATGTTTTTAAGTTTTATATTTTTATTATATTTATTTATTTATTGTTTTTGTATTATGTTTTATTTAATATATATATTTTTATATGCTTTGATTAATATATATATAGTTATATGTTTTATTTAGTATATGTCAATATTGTTTTATTTTTAATTGTTTTTTATTTAATCATTAATTAATATTTTGATGAATAAAATACTAACCTAATTACTAATTTAAACAACTAAATTATTTATTAATTAATTAATTATTAACTAGTCTAACCTATTTTAATTAATCTAACTACACTAAATTTTATTACTAACATCATTAACCTATTTTTTTTTTCCTAAGCTTGTTTATTCATGCAGGGATTGGAAAAGGGGTGAAGAAATGAAGGGTGAGGGACTGAAAGGCTCAGCGGTGAATGAAGGATGCAGCAGGGTGATGAAGGATCAGGCGAAATGGATGGGGGTGGAAATGGAATCAACCGAGCTCAGCAAGCCAGATGTCTTCATCATGGGAGCAATGCCAAATAAGTAATTGAAGAACCAAGTTACCTATTATTATTGGACCCCAACATAGACTCCACCTAGGGATGGAAGCTCTTTCGGGAGGTTTCAAGAACCACTAAACTCTGAATATGCATACCGGTTCCTTATTCATTGGGCCATGGAATCACTGCAGCTACAATATTCGAACTGATTCAAATTAGATTGAACACTGAACTAGATACTATCAACTACAAACTATACTGGAAACCATACGATACTAAAAAAGATGGTCAAAGTACTGATCTTATTTTCACTCATCTACCTATTATAATCTGATAAAATGACTACCATATCAAGTAATAACAAACTTCCAATGCAACCAGTCAAGAAAATGGATACTTAACTGAAGTTTGCGTTCCACCTCTCTAGGTAGAAAAATAAATTTAAAGCATGGCAACTTAACTTTTCCACTAGATTCAATAGCTTTATTGATGAACCTGGTAAAATATTCCTAAGATGATGGCTGCCATATATTGACCAAAAGATCATGGTAAACATGCAACATTACATCTTCTGGATGATTTGTAACAGGAAAACAAACCTCATTCCAAATTGTTGCTTTTCTTATGTGTTGAAATTGATTCTCTTTAAATAGAAAGGGAGTGAATTTATTTTCCTCATTATCCACTATAGTCAAGTGCTCTGAGTGTTCCTTATCATTCTCTTTGTTACACAAAATCTTGCAAGGGAGCTGTGAAATCTCATTAATTTCGGGTGAAGGAACATGACTTATAACAATATGTTGTGCTACTTCATTAACATCCAAGGAAGAAATTAATGATTGAGAACTTTTATGATTTTCTTCAAGGGCCGTAAATTGAGGTAAGATACAACATGAAAGAGAATTTGAGAGATGGTCTTCATCATGTAGATCTGATTGGTATTTAATCTATGAAGGAAATACTGCTTGTTGAAGATGTTCTTGGGAATCAAGACAATTAAGCTCTGCTACCTCTTTTTATGGATCACCAGATTGCTGTTGATTTTTGCTGCTGTCCTCTACTTGATCGGGTTCAGGAAGCTGAATTTCTTCATTAACCTTTGGCTGATCAGTTTGTTGTACTGTTGCAAGAATTTTTTTATGTGGAGAAACCTCATGAACATCTGGACAACATACATCATTTGTTTCTTCATGAGGGGAATAAAATTCAAGCAAGGCTTCTATTTTTTGAAAAGGATTTTCCTCTAAAGCCTCTAGTATTTCATCATCCATGAACTTATCATCATCATAGTAATCATCCATATATTGAATAAAACTTTCAAAGTTATGACAACAGTTTTGAACCAACAACAAAGATGGATAATATTCTTTGTATTAATCATAAAATACAGTATGAAAATGCTTTAAAGAACATATACTAGAAGCTGTTAAATTTCCATACCAATATCTAGTCTTTTATGTAAGTTTTAAACCTGCGAAGTAAAGCAATGCATGTATATTCTTAAGCAATACAGAAATTAATCAATGGCTCATACACAGAATACACAGAGATTTTTACCGGAAACCCTCAACCGGGAAAACCTTTCTTATTTTCATTATCTCGAATTTGACCATTCTCCATACAATATATACAATGTTTTTAGGTATTCC
>JASDQU010292360.1:3000-14301 GCA_032191745.1 Picea mariana
AGATATTCTTAAGCAAACTGTGTTGATTTCAAATCATGTTGCTTGAGGATTAAGATTGTGGCATTCCATTACAGTTGTCTGTGGACAGTTTCTTGGCATCTCCACACATTATGTTGGAAGCATTCTTTGATTGGTTTATACTTGCAACAAATTTTTTCAACATGCTTAATGATACTTGATGAAATATTTCTAAGAAGAATAGACTCTAAATTTCAGTGATTTCTTGTATTGGCATGAAGAGTCATGGTTAAATCATAAAACTTCGCTAAAATCCTGATCTGGATTTATCAACAGATGCATAAATAAATTCACAATGATGTTGGTGTAATCTAGAAGTAAGGACTTGTTCATACTTTGGTGGTTAAATCTGTTAATTTTATCCACACAAAAAGCGCTATTTGAAACATTAGACACTTAACCGGGCCTTACATATAATGCATCTAAATCTGTTGAGATATCTGGTTTGAGCATGGTCACATAACAACGCTTTGGCATTGTTACTTTCTTATGTTGATGGATGATTTCCAAGTTTGATTCCGCACTTTGAAATTCTTGGGTTCATATGGTTTAAAATTTCTTGATCAGTAATTCTGAGGTCACACACTTGGTATATACCTAATGAGCTCAATTTGCAAAATGTTAAGATTTGAGCATAAAAATATGGTCATTAGTTCCATAGTTATGACTCTTGACTCTTTATTATAGCTTATTTTGTAAATAATGAAGTTGTGAACATTATATGACAAATTACCTTTGAAGTTTGAAATTTGAACTATTGATTGAATCTTACAACTCCTTGGTAATGAAAATGATGCTCTAGAGTCTATTTCATTTTGTGGTTGATGTTGTCTGTTAGTATGTTACAATCTATTGATGACAAATGTTTATGATTGATGTTATATGTGTACTAACTGGTTGAATCTTTAATGATCATCACTAATCAATTAGTTAAATGATCTTATATCTATGTTTTCATGTTTTTTGCAATTGATTCTAAGGCCTTTAGAGTGAAAATCCACGGTGAGACACTTGTTCCATAGCTCTTTCCCAATAATGGCAGACACTTGTTCCCATTCTGATGTATCCCTTCACTCATATAACCTGGGAAAAGTTCAATCCTTAGGGAAGCCAATCTTGAAGCTAGATGTTCAATAGCCAAAGCACGATTTTTCTGAATATCAGACAGATTGAAATCACTCAGATGGTCTTCATTATGAAGTAGAGGAAATTCCTGCTAGGTATTTGGATTCTTTGAAACATTCCTCGCAAAGGTGGAAACCTTGTTGATATTCCAATGACAAACTTTTCTTCCTTGAATGTACTTGACTCCTCTTGAAATAAGCTTTAGAGATTCCATGCACAGTTTTGTTGGACGGAAACACGAATATCTTCGTCTTCACACTCAACTCCGTCTTCACAGTCAATGAGCACATAAGCAGGTGCACACCACTCAACTGATAGAGATTCTTGGCATCTGTCAAGTGCATGGTATCTATCAAGTGCAACCCAAAACTTTCATGGATTATAGACAACACAGTCTAATGTTCTAGAGAGTTAGTAGTGTTTCTGACAATCAACACAGTGGATTCTGAATATCTTTAAAAGGGGGTCACTTTGGAGAAGAGATCCTAGTTTGACAAATCAACACGGTGGAAAACCATCTCAAACATAGGTTTTTTTTTGAATCAATTGTTTCCTCCACTTGTAGAATTAAATCTCCTAATTTTTTCTCATGTCTTCTATGTTCAGATCCTTGTCTGATTGAAAGGGTCATAATTCTACCTGGTTTTGTCACTATCTCTTACAGAAAACATTATGCCTCCTTAAAAAATTGTTTTTCATCCAAACAGAGCATCTTGGTTGGTACATTGTAAATCTTGCTATGGACATCATGCACTTTGAAAAATAATGGTTGAAGAATCCCAAAAAGTATATGATTTTTTTTTTTGTTAGCCAGGGAGAATCCAAAGAATTTAGAATTACTTCATTGTGACCTAGTTCTTCAAGTGATTCATCTTGTTTCTTTGCATATATTGTAATGAATGTTCCTACCACAAGAAACAATGCACAAAGAACCAAAATGTAAACCAAAGTCTTTGAAATCAGGTTCAAAAATATGTAAACCTATTAGAAATCAAGTGAGTGCAGGTTCACAAATATGTTTTTTCTCTTTGTCAGCATGCATAAAACAATCCCATATTTGCCTATCTTGAATTGATTTTTGCACAACAGCTCATGATAATTATTCATGATTCAAGTTCTCTACACTAGAAGGTCGACTCACATTTTCTTGAAAATCTTTAGGCACATCATTGAAAAATTTGTTCTCGAAGATATCTTCTAAAAGATAAAAAACAAAATCTTCCTCACAATCTCTGTTGAAACAACTCACCATGGACTTTCAACATTTTAAATTCTCTTGGAATGGTGTTTTTGTTCTATTTTTCTATTTTCCCTATTTTCTGCATTATACATACTCATTCTTGTGGGAATTTTATGCATACTCATTCTTGTGAGAACGTGATTTTGTTCATTTTTTCTTCTTCGTCCGTTCCCATTACATTGGTGTAGGTTTTTTTGCATTTTTACTGTGTTGTAAAAAGGATTGCCAATGATGTGTCAGCCTCCCCAAAAATTTGCTAACTGCCATATATTTGTGTGGTGATAACTATTAGATATTGATCAAATTTCCATGAATAGAACTTTGTATGGCATATGACATTAATTCAAAAGTGTACCTGCCTAGTTAAATATCTTCCCTTTGGTATCCTTACTTTGACCACATTTAATGTTGAGCCATAAAAATAGGCAATGGATCGTTAGTTTTCAACTTTAGTATATTTGATTAACTATTCCCTATGATATAAAAGTGGCATGTTCTTTTGCCCAACTTAGGTTGAATCTCTAAGAGTGATTTTGATGTAGTTTGTTTATTTTTCTTTCGATATTTCTGGGTCTTATATTATTTGGTTTCCCAACAAGTAAGCCTTGTAGTTTGACATTTAGTTTGTTGACTATATGAAGCCTTGCAATTTGACATTTTTCCAGCTCTCACATTTTTAATCATTCAGGGATCAAAAAGATCTTATCAGGGAGGCTTCATGTAGGATATGCCAGGAGAGTTTCAACACCTCAATAAATGGTCAGTGTAGTTTTTTGTGTTTTCCTAAGGTTATTTTTATGTAGTATTATTTTTCACAAGTGACTTTTCTACTTTTGAGCCCTTAATGAACATAATATCCTCTCTTGGATTAATTGGAATTGACAACATTGAGCGATCCCATTGACGTGTAAGCTTTCTGAACCATATATTTTAGTGTTTGGGTTTTGCCACATGCCTTTTTTTAGTAGTCTAGTTAGATTAGCTAAATAGTTGATATTTATAGAGGTTTGAATTATTGAACAAAGTTCATCCTTATTGAATTGGAGGAGAGGGATTTAATATGCAATGGAGTAATAAATATCTCTATGGATGACTTAGCCATTCGTATTTCTGAAAAATGTTTGCAGGTATTCCGAATGGATTGATGAATGTGAGTGTGTAAATAATTCTGGCTAAATGGATGCATTTGCAGACTTAGATAACATATCACGTATATCTTGAATATAGTAATTCGATATATGGATGTTTCTTTTCCTGAGATTATATTTGAAATCTGTGAGAGCATCTGCAGTTTGGATGTGCACCTTCCTCATAATGTGCAATACAGGAAGCCATTTGAACAAATTCACAATATTCTGCTTTGGCCTGTCATGTTCTTGGACCATGTTTGAAAAATGACTGTGATGTTCAGTCACTTAATATATCTACTACACGGATTAATTGTGTATATGGCAGTTAACATTGGTTGTTATTTGAAACTAGATGGATTAGTTGTCTATATAACAATAACATTGGTTGTTATTTGAAACTAAACTTGGAATATATATATGTGATGTATATCTGTAGGCCAAATCTGCTATAGTTGTTGAAGTATTTAAATTTGTATTGTTTTGCCCCTTGTTTTGACAGAGTATTGGGATATTGAATTTTACATGGTTTGGCATTTTCAAATGTCTTGGCATGAGAGATTATGAGCTTTATATCTGGAGTCCATATCTGTTATGGTTGTTTCGAATTGCTACAATTTTCATTCTATGAATTTGTTCTTTTGCTCAATGTATATATACAGAACACTTGCATTCTATGTGTGAAGTTGTTGTGCTAGTCAAAGGATACAAAGAAATACCTGCAATGACTTCAAGTTGTATTATTGATGATATAATTGTTTGCTAAATGTCAAACAAATTGTCAGAGGTTTCAGTGAAGGCTGTGGAATTTATGTTTCTTAGCTATCGCATTGGTATATAGGATCTTGTATTGGATGGCACTTGCTTCGACGTACCCAAGAAAGTACGGTATTATTTTGATCCTTTCTAAAAACAGGGACTTATTCTCTAGTATAATTTTGCAGTCTTATTACGCAAGATTGCACTTGAGCTTTTGTACTTTAGCTCAACAATTGCGAGTTTGTGTGATAACACACTCGAGACATATCCTAGTGATCCCAAACCTAATTAGACAAGACCCCCTTTACCATTGGAAGTTATTCCTTCTCCTCAACCAACCTTGCCTAAGACCGATGATATAGATTTAAATATTGATATGGCTAGTATTTTAGCAAAGGTTAATGTACATGTTCCTCTCAGTATTGATATTGTATTTTTTTTTAAAATACCTTCAACACAGTCGCTATTGCGACTTCTTGGAGTGTCGCTCCCATAGCAACCACGTCGGAGATGATACCTCTTAACGTCGCTCTTGCCACGCCCAAGATGTCTCTCTTGCCACCTCCAAGACATCGCTCTTGCCACCTCCAAGAGTGTCTCTCCCATAGCAACCATGTCGGAGCTGATACCTCTTAACGTCTCTCTTGCCACTACCAAGACGTCACTCTTACCACGTCCAAGACGTCTCTCTTGCCATGTTCAGGACGTCTCTCTTGCCACGTCCAAGATGTCGCTCTTGCCACATTCTGGACGTCTCTCTTGCCACGTCCAGGACATCTCTCTTGCCACATCCAAGACATCTCTCTTGCCACATCCAAGACGTCACTCTTGCCACGTTCAGGACGTCAGTCTTGCCACCTCCAAGACGTTGGTCTTACGACGAAATCTATGTCATCGAAAAATAGACGTCATTTGAAACGACGTTTGAGGGGGTCCATTGTTTTTCGTTCTTCTGACAATATAAAGTGGCAATTGCGTCGAACACGTCGTCGGAATTTGACCCAAATGTACTAGTGTGTAGTCAATAGAACCAAGTGTAAGATGATATGACTCGGGAGGCCATTGGGAAGGTTAGCAATATGATGAGAAGAAGTATGGGGTTCATTCTCGGAAGTGAAAAATACTATCGAGACTCCCAATCCTAGGGGGTGAAATCAACATGTCTGTCAAGTTTCCAAGGGGAACTATGAATGGGAGAAATCATGTAGGGGAGAGTGTTATCGGTTGAAAGTACCAAAATGTGGCAGAGGTAGAGATACTGCAGAGCCGAATGTAGGCACCCTAATGGTAAATTTTAGAGGGTGTGACTGGGATTGCAATTGTTTACAAAGGGAGTAACTACATTCCAGTGTCGTACATATAGCTGAAGGGGATGTAAGATTGATGCACAAGTACCTGCACACATAAAAACCAAATACCTGACATGGACAATATCTGATGGTAAAGAACATATAACAACTATTCGATAAAACTAAAAGTGATTAGGTGTACCTGAATGTGGCGTGAGAAAAATGATCCTCTGTGGAAAAGTGCAGATGATATCCTGAGGAATGTGAATGTGTATATGGTTGGATCAGGATCTCGTAGTTGAGAACAGATCGGAAAATGGAGGCTCTGGGCTCCTGTAACAGAATGTGGAAGATGGGAAAAAGGGCCTATATATGGATGGTGGGCCCATAATGCCACCTCATTTGTACCTGCCACTATTGATGATCTAACGAGAGAGTTGTGAGGTGATTTCGAGATTATGGGAGTGTGAGGCTACCAATCTAGGAGTTACGAGAGATAGGTTAGTGAACCTATCATCCTTCATTGTGTGAATTTGATAGTTGTGAGGTAGGGGTTGTAAGGAGGGTCATACAAGAGTTTTTAAGGGTAGGGGCCCATTAGTGCACGGGAAAAAAGGGAATACCCTTGCATGTGTGTGTGGGTAAAACCCTATTTACTGCACATTATGTGTGGATTTTTTCATAACAGTTGTGCACTGAGGAATGGACGGTTGTGGTGAGGAAACCAATGCATAATGTGTGGTTGTGTCAGAGAGAACCGCGCATATGGGCGTGTGGGTAGGACAAATAGGCGTGCATTGAATGCATGCCTGTAGGAGTGACAGTTGTGCACCTATGCGCGGTTGCCGGTGTGACAATTGTGCATTAGTGCATAGTTGTTTGAAGAACAATTGCGCATTAATGTGCAACTGGATGGGGGAAAGTCACACATTGTGTGCAGGCTCAGAGGTGGATGACTTTGTGATGTTGATGATTTTTTATGTATGATGTGGCTAATCATGTGTTCTTGGGTGAATGCAAGTGATCAACAAAGGTGAGTACGATGTCGGTTTACTGGCGAGAGCAGTATTGGGACTGCTTGAGAGAGGTTGTGAGGGAGCAGCCTGGAGTACGCAAACACTTGGCATCCCGTGGTCTGCTAAAATTTTTCGTTAGTCCTTTGATATGGTCGCAGTAATTCATACTCTAGTTTTTTATCAACATGTGGAGCACTGATCTGCAGTGCTTTGTGGTAAGGGGGGAGCAACTGACGTTCTCTACAGCAGAGGACGTCTACTTTTTGATAGGACTCCCATTCCATGGGAGGGTACTGGTCGTTGATCCCCATCTTCTAGGGGAGGATGGGGTGGAGACCATCACGGCCAAAAATTGTTCTGGGCTAAACCCTATGTCGGGTTTGCTCATGCGGATTGAGGATATAGATCACTTGTTGATCGAGTACATCGTGGCCATGGTGGTGAGGATATATGGATCCATGGAAACTCACCGGATCACCGGTGGTCAAATGAGGGTGGTTGAGGAGGTCCTGGACATGGACCTGTTTGCATGGGGTGTGTTGATTCATACCCGGATGGTGTCGTAGCTGAACCGGTGTCGGCATGCCGATACTGGTTATTTTTTATTCGGGTTAGTTTTTGTGGCTTGGTTTTTGGAGAGGCCGGTGCCTCTATTGCACCTACAGATTCTATTGGAGCCAACATCATGATGAAAGTCGTTATTGATGCGGTGGGCGCATGTATTGACTCGACATGGAGGGGGGGAGGGTGGCCATTACTTCACAACCACAGTTGCTCGAGTGTGGCAGTAGATGCCACATGTGATTCTTCGGTATCCATACACTGTTATGGATTACAGATAGGACCCTGCCATGGTACTACCTCCTAGGGAGGACTGGGACCACAAAGGTATGTGAGTTATCTTTTTTTGTAATTTTGGTAGATAGCATTGATTAGACATTTATATGGATGCTGACATTATATCTATGTTTTTTTGTATATGATGGACCCCGGGGTCGAGAGGCAAAGGTCATTCGGGAGCCAGCTCGACAGGATCCTGCAGAGCCGAGGGCTGGGAAGAGGCATTAGTGAGATGATGTTAGTGTCGGGCCATGCAGAGAGCCACAGGGAGATGTTGAGGCCGTGCTAGAGGGTTTGCACCGACGGTTTGAGTGGGTCCTTCAAGGGGTGCCAGAGGGCATATGGGCCCATATGCAAGATGAGGAGGTCCTGGACCAGTGTGTTGGAGTACCTACGGAGTGGTGGGAATTGATCCGTAGGGCAGCAATGGTGGGGGAAGCTATGACTAGTCGACTACCTCCTGGAGATGGAGGGTCCCCTGCTGGTGGGGCACCTTCGGCTGATAGAGGACATAGGGGGGGAGATTTAGGGGCACCTTAAGTGTTGAGTTGGGATGTATGGGTGTGGGAGCCCAATTTTGTATAGGGTATTTGATACACATTTTTTGTACTCATAGGGATGATGGGACTCATGAGCCTACGGAAAATTGTATATATATTTTTGTAAAACATTTATGAACTTGATGATATATATGATGGATAGATCATTCTTGTCTTTATGTTTTGTGTTTGTGATTTATGATGTCTATTTATATCTATTGACAAATGTATGATGCTATGTATATGATGTTTTTAATGTTATAAATGCTAATCTAATACTAGGTTAGCCATGTGATCTGCTACTTGATTGAGGTTTCTTGGAATATGTGTAAATGTGATGGAATATAATTTGCGATATAGGATTCTAACTTGCAGGTATTTGCGGAAGAGGCAAGGATCGTGAACATGATACACGTTGTTGAGATGCAAGAGAACAAGTTGTGAATCTAATAGAATGCTAAGGTTTTGAATGTGGCAGTGACTGGCCTCAAAAAGGAGACCAATGACGACGTCATATTCAGCTTGGTTGTTGGTGGTTAGGCCTAAGCATATGCCACTGGAATGGAGTAGTAGATGTGAGGGGGTATAGAGGGCCCAAGCGACCAAAGTGAGATTTTGGGTCCAGTTGTTGGCACCGTCAGCGTAACCAATGTGATAGGCTGATGGATGATGCATATGTCAATAACATGGGTGATAGATCAGATATGAGGGGTGGTGGCAGTAAAGAAGACTAAAAACTCTACAAATGTGTACAAAGATAAACCTAAGGTAGGGGGGCTACACTTAGGCGTAAAATTTATCCAAGTATAACCCGTTGACGGGTTCCTTGAGACAGAATCCTTCTAGAGAGGCCAAGATGTAGGCGCCTTTAGTGAGGCAATGTTGGATGATGAAAGAGTCATTCCATAATGACTCAAATTTCCCATGGCCAAGAGTGTCATGGGAGATATCATAGGCTAACACGAGATCACCTTCATTGAATGAGCGAAGATTGACATGGTGGTCAAAGGTGGATTTGGACCAGTTTTTAGCTTCTTCGTTGTGTTGTAATGAAGATCGACGATCTTCATCAAGTGACTCTAAGGTCAGCAGGCACTGCTCCATTGGAGAAATGTCAGGTAAGATCTCTATGGAAGTGTGTATTGTTGGGATTTCACACTCGATAGGGAGGGTGGCTTCGATCCCATGGATGAGGTGGAATGGTGTAAAAATGATGGAAATTTTGACTACCATGCGATAAGCCCATAAAACGGAAAACAACAGATGATGTCATTCTGTCTTATGTTTGTTGATGACGCATTGTAGCATGGTTTTGAGGACTTTATCGACAACCTTGACCTATTCGTTGGACTGAGGGTAGTATGGGGAGGAAAACTTATGGGCGAATCCTAATTTTGAGGAAAGTTCTGCAAAGGTCTCGTTCTCAAAATTTTTACCATGATCAAAAACTAACTCTTATGTGAATCTGAACCAGGTAATGACATGGTCGAAGAAAAAATCCATTGTTGTGTCAATGGTGTTGTTAAATGTGGGCATGGATTTAACCCATTTGGTAAAATAATACACTTCCACGACAATGTACTTGTGTCCATTATTGGATGGAGGATGGCAAGTCATGAAATCTATACCCCATTTACAAAAGGAGCCGGCTGTGATGACTGGGTGTAGAAGAGATGGTGGAGCTCGTGCTTTGTTTTTATAAATCTGGAATTTATCACATTGCTTGACAGTGTGGATGCACTCATGAAACAAAGTGGGCAAGAAGTAGCCTGATCGAATGAATTTTTGGGCGGTGGACATACCCGAGAGGTGACCACCGCAAGCGCCATTGTGGAAATCGTTCAAGACTCTGTCGACTTCATCGATGATAAGACATCGCCGAAGGATGGTATCGACCTTGGGTCGGTAGAGACTGCCTCCGACAAGGAGGTAATGGGGAGCCTGATGGCGAATGCGTCGATGATCATCGCGAGAGAGGTGAGACCCAAAATTTTGTGTACAAAGGTAGATGAGGAGGTCGTCGTACCAGGGGTCATATGAGGATATGAATACGAGGTGTTCATTGAGGAAATCCTCATTGATGGGGGAATCTTTGGCATCTAAGGGAAAATATGTAATTAGTTTGGCTAGGACAAGATCCTTCTTGATTTTGGGAGTAGAGAACTCTAGATCATATTCCTGAAGGATAACGATCCATCGGGAAAATTTGTCGTTGATCTGTCGTCGACTGAGAAAGTACTGCATGGGGTTGGAATCGACTACAACCTTGGTAGTTTGAAGAAAAATATAATGCCGCAGTTTTTGGACTGTGAGGACAGCTGCTAACACAATTTTTTCATCATGATTATACTTCAAGGGTGGCCCTGAAAGGTTTTTACTAATGTAATAAATCACATATTTGATCCCATCATCCCCTAATTGGACGAGGACTCCTATGAATGAAACAATAGAGGCTGATAAGTAGAGGATGTAATCGTGATCATAGTCTTGGGGACTAATCAAATGGGTATTGGATAGGGCGGCTTTTAAATCATCAAAATTTGTTTGAGCATGTTCACCCCAGCGAAATGGAATATCATGGTGTAGTAGGCGGAGAAAACCATGTGCGCGAGTGACGTAGTCTGGGACAAAGCGACGTAAGAAGTTGTCTTTGCCTTGTAGGCTCTATAGTTAGCACAAATTCCTAGGTGGTGGAATTTCTATGATAGCTTGGACCTTGAGGGGGTCCATATTGATTCCATGTTGGGATACAATGAATCTGAGGAGGCACCCGACAATGATGCCAAAGACACACTTGAGGGGGTTCAAGCGGATATTATATTAGTGACATTGTTGGAAAACGATGCGTAAGTCGTCTAAATGTTGGGTTCACTTTTTGGATCGAGAAATGAGGTCGTCCAACTAAGCAAGGATGATGCAAGAAATATTGTGAAAAACGTAGGTCATGTCCCGTTGGAAAGTAATAACGACATTTTTGAGTCCAAATGGCATGTCGCGATAATAAAAGGTACCCCAAGGTGTTGTAAAAGTGATTTTGTACTTATTTGTTGGGTGGATCTGAATTAGATTGTATCTGGAGAACCCATCAATAAGGGATAGTGCCTTGTGGCCGGCACAACCATCGATTACTTGGTCAATGAAAGGGGTTGGGAAGTTGTCTTTGGGACAAGCGTGGTTGAGGTTGTGAAAGTCTATGCATACATGAATAGTTCCATGTTTTTTGTTAACGGGGTCATGGTTGGTGTTAAGGTCCTAACCCGCACATAGGTAGACTAATGTATTCGGATGTAATAAAGGTCAATATTAATAAGACCTTTCAATAAAATAGAATAAGGCGGATGTAAGAAG
>JASDQU010292371.1:0-14348 GCA_032191745.1 Picea mariana
CTTAGTCGTACTACCTAACTACCCAGGTACTAGAGAGTATCTTCCCGAGTGTTGTTCTCGGTGACACTATAGCAGTCAGGCGACCGATCAATTTATCTAAAGAGGGCTTCAGGTAATCTAGGCCGATCCGTACACAGGTGCTGTCTGATGCATTACCACTCGAAGGGGTACCAACAGGGGTTACAAGGGTGGCCAACATCTGTGCGTTTAAGTACCACTTGTATTTCTTGTGTGTATGAATCCCTCAACCGTGGGTTTATGCGCGTAATGACAGATCTCTGTGGCTTAAAGACACTAGAATACGTCTCTACCCTAAAAAAAAAAATTTAACCCACACTTTCTGCCGAGGAAAGTGCTCTGATACAACTTGTAATATACCAGATATAAAATGTATGAAAAACATAAATAAAATGCTAGTAATGGTAGAATAAAAACAATATAACCAAAACATTCACCACAATAACACTGAAATGATATAAGAATAACAACAAAAATAACACTTTGAATCTGAAAGCAATGTTCACGGGCCTCTTCGAGGGGGCAACCTCGAGTTGAGCAGAGTTCTATTACAATAATATCCAAGCTAGGGTTCTCATACCCTCGACTCCTATTTATACTAAAAAGAAGCATCTAGAGGAAGATCCTTCTAGAAGCGGAAGCTTCTATTAGGTCTTCTTACATCCACCTTATTCTATTTTATTGAAAGGCCTTATTAATATTGACCTTTATTACATCTAAATATATTGTTCTACCTATGTGCAGGTTAGGACCTTAACATTGATACAAATGCATTGCTATGACATGTGGGCAAGTGCAGGTTTTTCAGGTAGCATGATTGCCTGAAACTAAATATACGATGACAGAATCCCAACAACACAGTGCCATTGTATGGTCCATGATAGGGTCTTGACCCTAGTTTTATCACGAGGGGTGGAGGCATTTCTCACTGTGTATCCTCTGAAACCTAGAGTCGTGGGAGGAAGATGTTAGGTCATGCTCCACTAGACATGTGATGATGAATACCAGTTTCCTGCTGGGGAAGCTTGGTCAAGGTAGTTGACACTTCCTCTTATGGGTTCTATATGGAGTTAGGTCAATATAGTTGACGCTTCAGGATAGTCTAGTAGAGGAAGGATAGGGATGGGAGATGGAAGTAGGTTAGGGAGGTAAGATGATTAGAAGTAGTTGAGAGTGTGTGATAACATAAGTGTTTGATTTTATCTTGTTTCGTAAAAAAGAAAAAAAATGTTTAACTGAATTACAATTATCTAGGTGAATGTTTCTTTATACTAAATTATTATAATTGAAGGATTTTGTTGATATTGTAAATGGTTGATTTATTCATTATGAAGTTAATTGCCTTGCTGATTGGATTGGAAGCATACACAAATTGCATTAGTTGCATTAATTATTGTAATTAGTACATGCACGAGTTCTGTATGTTCTAGCTATTCATACATGCCTTGCACATGTACATTAGTATTTATGAGTGTTTTAAATTAATGATGTTGCTTATTTGATGTGGATGTATGAATCATGTTATTATTACCCTTGTATTGTAAATTACTATAACTTCGGGACAAAGTTTATTGAAGGGTAGGTGTATGTAATACCCCAATTAGATTAATTAATGATCACAATTAATTAAGGTAAATTAAGTTATCAATGTATTAAAAAAAATTAATTAATTAATTAATTAAATCATTAATTTATGTAATTTAATTACTTATTGAACTAATTAAGTTTTATCATTTTTTTTGTTTTGTTTTAGAATTAAGTAATGCAACAATAAAGGAATTGAGTATTTTATTGTATTGAGGGTAGGTATGGTATTTATGAGAAAGGATAAGGGGAGATAGAAAATTTATGATGGGGGAGAGTTGATGGATGAAGGGATAAGGAAGGGTAAGATGGACATTTTGAGGGGATTCGAGAGGGAGAGGCAGGGAAAATTTTGGAAGGAGAAATCTAGGAGAAAGGAAAATGGTTGGGAATCTCTGGTTCGCATACGAGTTGGCTGGTTGCTGGGATTTTGGGCTTGGGGGCAAGGAAAAATGATTTCCTAGAGCTAGGGTGTTGAAGAGGCTCTGTTCCTAGCTGGATGGGAGGAACATATTATGTTTTAGGTAGTTTCAATAGGACAAAGTAGACAACTACAAGACAAAACACACAACAAGAAACAAGACAAACTTCTTCTTCAAGAGGTAATTTCTAACCTCCTCTTTGGCTTGAATAAAATTTTATATATACATTTTGGAATTTTTGTTGTGAACCTATAAATGGTGATTTAGGTGATTAAATTTCTAGAATTTACTATTATGAATTTACTGTCATCTAAATGGATATCGGATTTACTATCTTGTAAAACAAAATAAATAATTTGTATTTCATGTTAACATATTTTCAATTAGATACAAATTCATAGTTAAACTATGAAGCCCTGGGAAAGGACATTATACTTTCTACACTGTCCTCCACCCAACAACCAATAATCCTGTCTTTGATGCTCATTCTAGAGCCGAAATTTCACTCCTTATATTCATGGTACTACTAATTAAATTTCCAAGATTTTTTTCCAAAATAATATCAAAAATTTCTTCAAGCCTCACAATATGCTTAAATAATTATTCAAAAGGATTAAAGATAAATCTAACCCATTGCTTTCTCAAGGAGTTTACCAAACTCCCTATTCTTGTGGTAAATCCTACATTAGCCAAATTGTCTGGTTTATTAATACTCGTCTTAAGGAACATATAATCAATGTCTTTCATAATTGCTTCACCAAATCTATTATTACAAATAATTCCCATAACATAAAGCACCCCATTTGCTTTGATCACACCAAAGCCTTAGTGTTAGCTTCCCACTACTAGTCACCTCATATAACTATAGAAGTCTTAGAAATTGAAAAACAATAAACTAACTTTAATTGTGAAGATGACTATAAACTTAGCCATTGTTAGAAGCCTATCATCCATTATTTTCATTACTAGCTTGTTTCTTCGCATCTTTTGAATCTTTATCATTTTTTTTTATAAGAGTTCTTTCCTTTTTCATCATTTGAATTCTTCAATTATTTTCAGTAAATTATAACTCCATGTGCTAACACCTATTTAATATATTATTTTTTTATGATTAATTAACCCGCTTTTGTTATTAAACCTCCTTTTGATTTCATAATACGACTTATCTAATAAATTTAAAAAAATTAATTTTTAATATTTTTTCTTAATTGATATTTTATTCATTCAATAATATGATCAAATCTCCTCTATCTTTTAATAATTTGTTGTTTTAATTACTTTTCTTTTACTCAAATTGGGGAATATTATAATAAAAGTGTTGTAGCAAAGATAAAAGCAAGCATACAAAATATATTGTTATAGAGTTTCAAGCAAAATTGACAACTCTCATAAGCTACATAAGAGAGTTTGCCGGTATCTATAATTATTACATCCCAACTATTCATGCATGCATACTGCTTGATAAAAACACCTGGTATTCTAACTTTAAAAAACATAAACATTATCGAAAGACATGCTGATTGATAGCCTCCTTCTGGCCAACATTGAAGGGGAGGGAAGTCTACTGATCAACATCCATGTCCTCTTTCATTTGATGTATTGCCTCCTCCTCTTTGTAGTCAACCTATTGGTGAGATCAATTCCTGCTTCCAAATTTTCCTTCCCTTTTCTATTTTCCCAACTTCTTTTTTCCATTTCTTTTCCCTCTTCTATACTTTCCCTTGTTTCCCTTTTCATTTCTTCCCTTCTTCTATCCCTTTCTAGTTACCATACTTAATCACATTTCAACAATCGACGGGTTTGTGGGTAGGCGGATTCATGGGCCTTCATCCCCATCCATTTTCCTATGCCACAAGTCCATCCGACTGCCTTGTTATAATATACTTAACCATTTTTTAAACATCGCAGGTTTGCGGGGTTGAACTTTCATTCTTCAAGTTCCACGATCTCCACTTTACACCCAAACGTCTGTGATCTACATTATGAATGTTAGACTTGTTGCAGGTATCAAGCCCCTAAGTATTTCATTTCTCCTGCATACAAGTCCAATTGACCGCTTTGCAACACTTGGCTTGTTTTTGATCATTCATAACCACGGGTTGACAGGTTCATGAAAAACTCCATATTCGAAATTGTTCTAGTTCGTCCCCACCATCTTCATGCTTTTCCCAATATGCATTAAGTATGGTTTAATGCTAATAACTGATCACGCAAGCTCCAAAAATATCGTCATTAATAGCGAAGGGATCAGGGAGATTTCTCATTAAATTGCATTAAAGCACTATTTTCCAAAGGTTATATTATTGTTAGCTCTCTGGAAAATTCATTTCAAGTTATCATCCAGCTTAAAGAATACTCTCGTCAACCTATGGAAATAGCAGCTAGACATCAGTTCTGTGGTGATACTCTAAATATTTTTGGTCGTGAAGACCAGAACTTTGAGTGGTCTAGAGCATATTCATATTACTCCTCTCCTCCTGTGCCGAAAGACATAATATGGGCATCCAGAATTGCTCGTGCAGGATGTGTTTGACTGTAAATATCTTATTGCATGGTGTGTGGAGAAGTACGTGCCAAGCCAAAGGATTATCCAACTCCAAGGTCATTCTCCAGTTTCCCTTTCACCGCAAGTCTTTCGTAGGATGTTGAAGCTCCCAGAGCCGACGCTTACCTTCAAAGGAGAAGACTGCAAAGATTTCTTGAAGAGACATAACAATGGCCTTGACCTATTGCCAGAATATTTGGAGAATCATGCATCTATTTTAAAAGACATAACCAGGATTTAGGTAGACTCTTTTAAAAACCCCTTTCGGTAAATCGCTTGGTTGTTTACCAGGTTGGCAGGTCGGGAAAGCACTGCTACCATTTCTCACATGATTCTTTATATTTTATATTTTACAGTAAAATAAAAAGCCATCTTTTACTGAGGAATCTTGATTTGTATCGAAATCTCGTCCCAGTTAACGCACTACAAAAAGGATGATTTTTATTTATTTATGGCATCATATCTGATATTCGCTATAGTGTGTTGTTGTCAATTCCCAAAATTGTTGTTAATTCCCAAAATTGACCATAAGTAAGAGAGTGAATTGTGAAACAGATCCAGTTACCTTCTGGTATTAGGAATTATGGAGACATAAGACCCTAAATTAATTCTCAACTCAATGTTTCTAACAAAGAAACAATTTGACGAACAAGTTGAGATATTTAAAAGGTTATCAGTTGAAATTTTTTATGGCATACTCGAATATAATGAAGATGAAATAGACAATTGGCTAGTTGATTATTCAATGAAAAATCAAGATATTGAGGAAGCAGTACATGGTATTTCTCTTGACTTAAGAGACTTATAAGGTGAGTTATTCAACATTAAAATCCGGCATGAAATAAATGCCGCACTAATGAAAATTTATATTGAAGATTGGTTAAGCAAGACAATCGACAAATTAACCAAACAAGGGAAAGAAACAGTCGAGACGGTTCTTGTAACCGTCAATGAAGACAATAAAAGGACAGTAGAAAGCAAGTGAATATATGAGAGACCATCATATTAAGTTCACGCTGATCACATTTTGATTTCTTTATCTGTTTTTTCATCCAGTTGCTCCGCTTCTTTGACTAGAAAGGTTTAATCGAAATATGATAACTTCTCCCTATCTTCTTTCAAGGTATTGCTACTCTGCATCGCCCACCATTCTCCTTGTACAACTTACTTCTTGTTCATATTTTCTTTATGGTCCGCAGGAGCCCCAATCCTAGTCCTAAGGACAAACACATTTAAATTTCAAAGCATTGTAATAGACTATATATTTTTCAGAAATCCCAAGAGAACTATTTCAGGATCAATTTTGATTGTACTTTGTAACTTTTATTTTTGAGTATAAAGTATTTGAGATTGATCTATCATTATGTTTATTTGAGTTCCCCATGTTTTTACTCTATTAAAGTTCTCTTATGCATGTAGACCATTTTCTTTTATTTTATGTGATCATAAATCTTTAGTTTAACTATGATGGATGTGAGGAAATTTTGTCTATCTTTTTCAAGTGTATGAGGTATGCATTCCTGGTCTTTTCTCAGGAACTCTCTGAAAAGAAAAACAAAACATTTTATTTCTTGTTATTTGTTCTTGCAATCTTTATATTTCTTTTATTATCACGACAAACTTCTGCAAAGTCCATTATTCTAAAAATTTAGAGTCCCAAGAAAATCTTAAAATAAAGAGGAGTGCCACCTCTATAAAAATGCAGGGGGATTTGTATCCTTGTGAGGTTTCCATTTCGATCGTAACAGATTCAAGCGTCAACATTTTTGGAAACCATACTGGGGAATGAATTGAAATTTGAAATTTGGTTTAGCAATTTTTGAAAAATACATGACTTTGCCCCAGGTTGATTAGCCCCACCTAGAAATTGGATTGAATAATCAACAAAGCATCTTACATCAACTATATAATATGGTAATAATGATAGCCAAGACCTGAGAAGAATTGGAAAGGTCTTGGCAGACATTGGTCCAAGAAGAAGAAAGATAGATACTCTGAAGAAAGAGGAGAGACAAGCGACAAGACCGAAGGAACGCAAGACCAGTTAGAACAACACAAAGACAAGGCCAGGATTGAAGCTGGACGAATACAAGGGACCCATTACCAGAAGTAAAATCAAGTAACTTTGTATCCTAATAAGTGGAAAACATATTCCTGAAACATTTCCGAAAACAGTTGAAAGAAATGAACAACCTCGAGAAGAACCACGAAGAGAACCTCACGAGGAGAGACAATGAGGTGGTGGAAGAAATCAATAAAACCTAAGATCTGAAGATCGAAGAAGAGTAAGAGATTCCCCTTTAAATCTTCGAGGTGAGAAACATGACCTCCCCATTCTCCCTAAGGGTACCCTAAAGTAATTTTTTGGAGATAGAACAATTGACGCCAAAAGACACCTTAACTTATTTCTTGATGTTTGTGATTTTCATCGTGTTGAATATGACAATGTGATGGTAAGGTTATTTCTTCAAACCTTATTGAGAATAGATTATGAATGGTATACGCCATTACCCAGTAGGTCGATTGGCTCGTTTAATGACCTCAAATTCATGTTCTTGACTATGTTTTCTCCTCCAGTTAAAAATCATACCCTTCTCACCGATTTCACCCAGATTGGTTTTAAGAAGAATGAGAGAAAACGAGATTTTAATCTTAGGTTCAATAAAACTTTGAGTAAGATTCTAGAAGATAAAAGACCTAATGACCTAGTCATACTCGGTTGTTATAAGAATGCAATGCCCCCAAATGTGAAATATGCTATTAGAACATCCCAGATGGATACCTTGGAGGAAGCAATGATTAAATCCATTGAGATGGAAGAAATTATGATTGAGACAAGTGCTGACCCTGACATTATCCTGGGAAAAGTACAAAGGCATCTGGGATGCTTAAGTATTGATAATCAAGGAGCCTCTAGCTCAAGAAAGAATAAGGAACTGAAGCCACGGTCGACCCAAACAAGTGGAGGAGGATTTTTCAAGGGGACCATACCATATGTGAAGGTAGAACCTGTTGCAACACAAGAAACCAAACAAAGAATTGAAATTGCATAAATGAATAGAACCATCAGGAAAATGCAGAATGAGACAACTAGATTAAGAAGGGGGGAAAATTATGTAGAAAATCCGAGAATGACGGTCCAAGAGAAAAGAAGGAACCCTCCCTAAGAAAACATAGTGAGGTTTGAAAAAAATTGATAATCCACAATGACTAAGGGATCCCAGACAACCAATCCCCAATGCATCTGTTCTGGATGATGTATATGATGAACAATTGGTTGAGCAAGGGAACTATTATTTACTTGATGAAAGTTCCAAAACTGTAAAGATGGACGGATGCAAGATGTCCATGTATATATTTGAAGAAGGAGATAAGGACCGTGACTCGTAAGAAAATGTTGCCCAGACAAGAGCATTTGTAAATAAATCCAAGAATAAAAATGATTTTGAACAAAAAAATGAAAAGATAAAGAAAAAATGAATGAGAAAAAGGAAAAAGAGAAGATGACAGATAATGTTGGAAGTAAGAAGCAACACCTGATGTCAAACTCCACCCAGATGAAATACAATGTTGTATAGGAATTGAGTAAACTAAAGATAACTCTTCCTTTTACAGAAGTGGTGAATATTCCCCAACAAAGGGAAAACATTTTGAGATTATTGGATGATCTGTTTGAAAAAGTGGAAGCTGTTGTTACAAGTTCGAAACAAAGCCAGACCAAATCAACCGTCAAGTTGAGAGGTAAAATTACGCCCTTCTATATTTCAATTGAAAATCATGACGTTGCACTTCATAATTGTTTAGTCGATACTGGTGCAACCAATAATATTATGCCACTAGCGGTCATGGAAGCATTGGGCATGAACTGCACCAAATATTATGAGACTGGTGAAACTATATACATGGAATCGATTCTAGACAAGTGCCATCTTATGGTGAAATAAAGAACTTTTATGCTTGGATCAAGGCTGCTCCCCATATTATTACAATCTTCAATATTATTATTGTAGACCTACCTCCTGCATATGGAGTTTTTCTAGGAAGAGATTGGTCATCTATGATTGGGGGATACATAATGAACGATGGAAGCTGCATGATGCTACTAGAAAAAGAAGGAGCAATGATTAAGGTTCCTCGTAAACCCAAGAAACCCTTCTCTTTCAAAAAGAAGGATAAAAAATTAATGGAAGACTATATTGATGCTCGGATAAAAAACTATGCTATCCTAGACCTGGAACGGATTGAAAGCCTGGATTAAATTCAAGGTATGGATAATTAAGAGCATCCGTTTGAAGGTTTTTGGAGGATGTCATTTGATGGATCTTGCTCGAGTTCCAGGAGTGGAGTTGGAATTGTCCTTGTAAGTCCAGGAAAAATTGTGCATCCACATGCTATCAAATTTGAATTTGCATGTACCAATAATGAGGCAGAATATCAAGCTTTGATTCAGGGAATGATTCTTTCACAAGAATTGAAGATAGAACATCTAATTGTGATTGGCGACTCCGATTTGGTAATAAATCAAGTCACCTAAAAGTATAAAATAAAAAAGGAAAGACTCAAATTATATTTCAAAAGAGTTAAAGAATTGATGGAATCTTTCAGCTCTTTCAACATTTCTTTCATTCCAAGGGACAAGAATCAGAGGGCAGATTCATTAGCTTTGGTGGCCTCATTGTCAAACCTCGATTATATTAAAAGAAAACCATATTTTCAAGTAGAAAGAGTATTCTGACCTTCTGTACCTGATAACCATGAATATTTACAAGTATTTGAGAATGATGAGCATTTGGAATTTTTTTATTGAACGATGATGATGATGATGATGAAGACAATCACATATCTGCTTTCCCGAAGGATTGTATTCAATCTGACTCTCTTTTTATGAGAGAGGATCATGCTTATAATCTCCTGGAATAAATTTCACTCTGAAAGGTCCAAGAAACAAGAAAAATCAATATTGGAACTGATAGTTCCCCAAAATATGTCAACTTGAGAGTTGATTACACCATTGAGGAAGTTGATCAATATGTTGCATTATTTAAAGAATATCTTGATGTGTTCGCATGGACTTATGATGATTTGAAAGCTTATGATAAAACAATATTTCAACATATCATTCCCTTGAGAGAAGGGACAAAGCCGATCAAGAAAAAAATAAGGATGATGAACCCCAAATTAAAACCTATGGGAAAGGTTGAATTGTAGAAATTAAAAAAGGATGGAATAATTTACCCCATTAGACATTTTGATTGGATTTCAAACCCCATGATACTAAGAAAGAAGACCGGGGAGATTCAAATGTGTGTAGATTTTAGGGATCTTAACAAAGTAAGTATAAAGTATAATTATCCTTTACCTAACATGGAGTTTCTTCTCCAACAAGTCACAGGATCAACTTGCATGTCCATGTTAGATGGTTTTTCTGGGTATAATCAAGTCTTAGTTGCTGAAGAAGACATAGCAAAGACAACTTTCATAACACCTTGGGAGACATATGCATATGCTAGGATGCCATTTGGTTTAAAGAATGTAGGAGCTACATTTCAGAGGGTCATGGATCATGCTTTTGAGGAGTTAATAGGAAATTTCATGGTGTATTATCAAGATGACCTAATGGTGCACTCAAAAACAAGGAGCGATCACATTCATCACTTGAGTAAGTTTTTGACAGATGCAGATTGTATGGCGTTTCCTTAAATCCAAATAAATGTTTATTTGTTGTAACTCAAGGCAAACTATTGGGTCATATTATGTGCAAGGAAGGGATATATATAGATCCAAAAAGAGTTAAAGCTATAAATGAAC
This sequence comes from Picea mariana, assembly GCA_032191745.1. NCBI lineage: Eukaryota > Viridiplantae > Streptophyta > Pinopsida > Pinales > Pinaceae > Picea > Picea mariana. The sequence goes on from JASDQU010292371.1 coordinate 10,378, forward strand.
TCAACCCCCCATCATCTAAGAAGGGAGTTCAATCATTTTTTGGCAAGATTAAATTTATCCGAAGATTTGTCCCTGATTATGCAAGCATTTTCAAGCCGATCAAATTATTGTTAAAAAAGGACTAAAGGTTTGAATCGACAACGGATACACAAGAAGATTTCAATAATATCAAAAGGGCAATCGCTTCATCTCCAGTCCTCATTAGCCCAGATTTTCAAAGAGACTTCATCATTTATTCATTCGCTACAGAAACAATGGTTGCATCTATTCTTACTCAGAGGAATACCAAGGGTGACGAATTGTTGATTAGATTCATGAGAAAGACCCTTTATGATTATGAATTGAGATATTCATAATTGGTGAAACAATCCCTATATCTTGTGAAGGCGGTGGTGCACTTTCAAATTTACATACTAAATTCTCATGTCATTGCTTATGTTCCATCCTCGCTAGTGAAGATGCTTTTAAATCAATAATTGAGAGAAGGAAAATGGGCTAGTTGGATGGAAAAAATTCAAGAATATGACATTGAAATAAAACCTTTAAAGGTAATTAAAGGACAAGGTTTATGTAATCTCATTGCAAATAGTGATTCTTTGGATGGAATGATTTCAATTTCAGTAAGAGAACCCTTGGAAGATTCAAAATGGTATAGAGATATTGTATTCTACCTGAGGTCCGAACAATTTCCAGTCACCATGAATCCTAAAGAGTGAAGAACATTGAAGATGAAGTCAAATCAATATGTGTTGGTTGCTGATATATTGTTCATAAGGAACTATGATGGTATATTACTGAGATGTGCTGGTGAAAACAAATCTCAAGAATTAATGAGAGAATTCCATGAAGGAATATGTGGTGGAAGTTTTTCACCTATCGCCACCGCCCATAAGATAATATGAGTTGGGTTTTATTGGCCATCAATTTTTAAAGACTCATATGCTACAATAAGGAAGTGTGTATCTTGCCAACAATTTTCAGAGAAAATGAAAAAATCCGCAATGCCATTACAACCTATATCTGTAGAACAACCATTTACCCAATAGGGACTTGATGTCATTGGGCCAATAAACCCAAAGTCAAGCAAGGGACATATATATATTCTCACCGCCACAGATTATTTTACAAAGTGGTCAGAAGAAGTGGCATTAAAAAAGTCCGATTATAAAGAGTTGATTAAGTTTCTCAAAGATAATATTTTGTCAAGATTTGGTGTCCCAGAAAAATTCATCATTGATAATGGGTCGATTTTCATTGGTTCAAATTTTATAGAATTTTGTGGAGAATATGGAACTATTATGGGACAATCATCAAACTATTATCCACAAGGGAATGGTCTTGTAGAATCCACCAATAAGATGCTCATTTAGATATTGAAGAAAATTGTTGAAAAGAACCAAAGGAATTGGCATTTAAAATTCACTAATGCGTTGTGGGCAAGCAAAATGACTCCAAAAGACAACATTGGGATGTCTCAATATACATTGGTTTATGGGAAAGAAGCGAAAAATCCAATTAGCCTTGAGCTGAATGCCTTAAATTTTGTGGTCCATACAGAAGGTGCTGAATATTTTTCACCTATCCAACAGAGGATTAATCAATTATTGAAATTGGAGGAAGAACGAAGTAAAACCCTAAATAGAACTTCTCAGAGACATCAGAGTATCAAAAGATATTTTGACCAGAATGCAATCGTAAATAATTTTCAGAAGGGAGAATTGGTCTTACTCTGGAACAAAGCTAAGGAGAAACCATCAATGCACACAAAATTTGAAGCACTATGGATTGGGCCATACATCATCGAAAAGATCCTGGGATTTGATTCTTATATGATCAAAGATATGAAGGGTAAAATGTTAATGCTTTCTGTTAATGGGCAACATTTGAAAGGATTCTTTAGCTGAAATTTTCTCATTTCCTTGTACAAAGTTTTCTTTTATTTTGTATATTTTTACTGTTGACCCCATATACCAATGGATGAAAGCACCTGTCATAAAGATTCTAGATTATTGACAACCCACATGGGGTTATCATCCCACAGTCAGAGCTAGTTGTTGAGATCACTTCCTGCTTCCAAATTTTCCTTCCCTTTTCTATTTTCCCAACTTCTTTTCCCTCTTCTATACTTTCCCTTGTTTCCCTTTTCCTTTCTTCCCTTTTTCTATCCCTTTCTAGTTACCATACTTAGTCGCATTTCAACAATCGATGGGTTCGTGGGTCTTCATCCCCATCCATTTTCCTATGCCACAAGTCCTTCTGAACGCCTTGTTATAATATACTTAACCATTTTTGCAACATTGCGGGTTCGCGGGGTCGAACTTTCATTCTCCAAGTTCCGCGATCTCCACTCTACACCCAAAGGTCCACGATCTACGTTATGACCGTTAGAATTGTCATGGTTACCAAGCCCATAAGTATTTCATTTCTCCTGCATACAAGTCCGATTGACCACTTTCCAACACTTGGCTTATTTTTGATTATTCATAACCTTAGGTTGGCGGGTTCCTGGGTTGGCGGGTTCATGAAAAACTCCAGATTTAAAATTGTTCTAGTCTGTCCCCGCCATCTTTGTGCTTTTCCCAATATGAATTAAGTATGGTTTAATTCTAATAACTGATCATGCAGGCTCCGAATAGATCATCAATAATAGCGAAGGGATCGAGGAGATTTCTCATTAAATTGCATTAAAACACTATTTTCCAAAGGTTATATTATTGTTAGCTCTCCGAAAAATTCATTTCAAGTTATTATCCAACTGAAAGAATACACTCGTCAACCTATGGAAACAACAAATAGACATTAGTTATGTGGTGATACTCTAAATATTTTTTGTCGTGAAGACCAAAACTTTCTGTGGTCCAAATAATATTCATATTACTCCTCTCGTCCTGCGTAGAAAGACATAATATGGGCATCTAGAATTGCTCACGTAGGATGTATTACTGAGGTCTTTGAATGTAAAGAGATTGTTGCATGGTGCATAGAGAAGTATGTGCCGATCCAGAGGATTATATAACTCCAAGGTCATTCTCAAGTTTCCCTTTCACCACAAGTATTTCGCAGGATGTTGAAGCTCCCAGAGCCGACGCTTACCTTCAAAGGAGAAGACTGCAGAGATTTCTTGAAGAGACATATCAATGGCCTTGACCTTTTGCATGAATATTTGGAGAATCATGATTCTATTCCAGAAGACATAACCAAGATTCAAGTCGACTCTTTTAAAAATCCCTTTTAGGAAATTGCTTGGTTGTTTACCAGGTTGACAGGTTAGGAAAGCACTGCTACCATTTCTTGCATGAATCTTTATATTTTATATTTTACAGTAAAAGAACAAGCCATATTTGGCTGGGGAAAATTGATTTCTATCGAAATCTCGTCCCAATGAACGCACTACAAAAAATATAATAAATTATTTATGGCATTATATCTGATATTCTCTATAGTGTATTGTTGTCAATTTCCAAAATTGACCATAAGTAAGAGGGTGAATTGTGAAACGAATCCTGTTACCTTCTGGTATCAAGAATTATGGAGACACAAGACCCTAAATTAATTCTCAACTCAATGTTTCTAACAAAGCAATAATTTGACAAACAAGTTGAGATATTTAAAGGGTTATCAGTTGAAATTTTTTATGGCATACTCGAATATAATGAAGATGAAATAGACAATTGGCTAGTTGATTATTTTGTGAAAAACAAAGATATTGAGGAAGCAGTACATGGTATTTCTCTTGACTTAAGAGACTTGGAAGGTGAATTATTCAACATTAAAATCTGGCATGAAAAACGTCGCACCAATGAAAAGTTATATTGAAGATTGGTTCATCAAGGCAATCAAAAAATTAACCAAAGAAGGGAAAGAAACAATTGATATGGTTCCTATAACCATCAATGAAGACAATAAAAGGACAACAACAAGAAAGTGAAGACAAAAGAGACCATCATAGTAAGTTCACGTTGATCACATTT